>CAJQZJ010001558.1:803844-857228 GCA_907164525.1 Lophiomys imhausi
AAAGAAAGAAAGAAAGAAGGGAGGGAGGGAGGGAGGGAGGGAAGAAAGAAGGGAGGGAGGGAGGGAGGGAAGAAAGAAAGGAGGGAGGGAGGAAGGAAGGAAAGAAGGAAGAAAAGAAGGAAAAAAGAAAGAAAGAGGAGACAGACCTCGTCCTTTATTAGAAGCAGATGGTCATTTATCAGAACGTGAAGGGCAGCAGTCTCTCTGTGGGAGAGGAAACTTGGTACAGAGGCACCACGGGCTTGAGAGTTTTATAGGCCAGAAAAGAAAAGAAAGGGAACTTTTGGGATAGAAAATTCCATCTGCAGATCTGTTTCCTGCAGTCTCCAGGTTGTAAAATGCCAGAAGAGGTCCTTATGGTATGCATGTTGACTTTGTTTTCAGGAGTGTCCCAACTCTTCAGTGCCTTGGATGTTCTTATCATTATGTTCATATTCTTGTTTGACAGGTGTTATACTCCAGGCTGAGGTTGTTTCTGGCTAGCCTGAAGGTCTTTGTTTGAGGTCATTAACCTTTCACTGTGTGTACATACTTTCTCTTTCTTCTTCCTTCCTCAGTCAGTGTTCAGTGAGCTCCTCCCAAACATATCAGACATTGTAGGGGAATGGTGCTGGCTGGAGCATAGGAGGTATCACAAACAGACACAATTCCTGTCCTCATGGAGACACATAACCCAACAAGAGAGTCTGTGCTTGTATTGGATGCTGAGTGCTGGGACATAAAGTTCAGAGACAGGCGACACTAGAAAACTATGTGGTGGGGAAGGGGGTGACAGAGACCGCTTAGGTATAGTGGCCAGACATTTTTCTCTTCGAGGAAGTAACACTGAGCTAATTTTAGAAGAACGAGAAGTAGAATGTAACATGCAAAAATCATGGGTCGCTGGGGCAGCATGGGCAGGGGCCTCGGGGAGACTTGCCTCAGAGTCCCAGGATTCTTATATCTGTTTCTAGCACTGCTGTAACTAATGGTATAGTTTGGGTAGTTTACTCAACAAAAACCTGTTTTCACATGTCTGGGAGCCAGAGGTGTGACATGAAGGTACTGGCCAGATTGCTCCTTTCAGAGGCTCTAGGAGAGTTCATTCTATATCCTATCCTGGCTTCTGGTGACTACCAGCGGATCCTTAGTGTCCCTGAGCTGGGAACCTGCCCTCAGACCTCTACCTTTGACTTTTCAAAGATCTGTCTGACAAGGACATTCTTCCTAGACTGAGGACTCAACCTTAACCAAATCCTTATGCTAATTACTTATATAAGGACAATGTTGTGCAACAACCTTCTCTAACTTAAACCTCTCCCTAAGTTAGAGACATTTCTAAATGGGCTTGCAATATTAATGGTAAGGAAACTCCTTTTCTGTTTGTTTGGTTTTCGAGACAGGGTTTCTCTGTGTAGCCCTGGCTGTCCTCAACTCACTTTGCAGACCAGGCTGACCTTGAATTCACAGAGATCCACCTGCCTCTGCCTCCGGAGTGCTGGGATTAAAGGTGTGTGCCACCACACCTGGCAATTACAGACAGCTGTGAACTGCCATGTGGGTGCTGGGATTTGAACCTGGGTCCTTTGGAAGAGCAGCCAGTGCTCTTAACCTCTGAGCCATCTCTCCAGCCCAACAGAGGTCTTTTTTTTGGTTTTTCGAGACAGGGTTTCTCTGTGTATCCTTGGCTGTCCTGGACTCACTTTGTAGACCAGGCTGGCCTCGAACTCACAAAGATCCGCCTGCCTCTGCCTCCCAAGTGCTGGGATTAAAGGCGTGCGCCACCACCGCCCTACAGAGGTCTTTTGAGGTGGGAAGATCCACCTTAAATCTGGGCAAATTCATTGACATTAATTAGATTCTACTTCTTCCAGATTCTGGTGTATACTGAAGATCAGCGGAGACTTGTGGACTGAATGACTACTCGACTGCCAGTGTTAGATTAGCAGACATCCAGCCTGCAAGCCATTCTAGTAAATCCCATAAATCCCATGTAATATATATAAATAAATCCCATATATATATATATAGATAGATAGATAGATAGATAGATAGATAGATAGATAGATATATAGATATATATAGATATAGATATAGATATAGATGGTAGATAGATAGATAGTCATTCTATCAGTCTGTTCCTCTAAAGAACTCTACCATAAAGGGATAGTGGAAACATTCCACATTCAAATAAATCTGGAAAAGGCCATGTGATCACCTCACACTGAAAAACCCTGACTCGCCTGAGCTGAATCCTGAAGGACTGAGGAGTCAGCCACAGTGAGGAAGCTCTACCATTCTGTAATACAGCACTTTCCTGCTTTAGTGTACCATAAAATCCTGACTTCCTTCCCCTCTGCCCTGGGGAATACCGAGTCCCTCATCATTCCTTAGAAACGTGGGAGGAATGTTGATGTGGTCCAGCCTTGTCTCTTTATCAATGAGAAACTGAATGCAGAAAGATCACAGGACTTGGAAAACTGGACTTCAGACTCATCCAAGTGATAGAGACAGAGACACATTACTAGGTGAAGAGGTGTGGGAGTGGGTGCTACTGGGCAGGGCTCGTACCAGAGACAGCTTTGAGGAAATGCAACAGCTTTGTTTGTATCTTTTTTATTTTGTGAATTTCACATCATTCACCCTGTTCCCTCTTATCTCCTCCCTCCCTTTAGACCCATCCTCCACCCTTGCAATCTCCCCCCACATAAAAAGATCTCATTGTGATGGCTGTAGTGTGTCTCAGTGTCCCATAATATTCCATTTTGTCCACATGGTTTTGCTTGCAAATGTTCATTATAGTGACTCCTTGTTCTGGTATGAGGCCTCTGGCTTCTGCTACTTTGTCAATACTGGCACCTCACTGGGACTCATCTCAGATATGCTGTTATTGTCCTGTGTCATGGAGATCCTGTAGTTTTGGGTCTGTGAAACTGGCCTTCTCATGCACTCCAGCAGTTTATCCATGGGGTGTACCAACTCAAATCCCTGGTTCTGGGCCTGCAATCCCCACTTGCAGGGCCTGCTCTTCCAAGTGCTAAAGTAAGGGCTTAGTTCAGCTCTCCTGCTTTCATGAACCCATTCAAGGCCAACTCTCCTGCCTTCTACCCATGATGAAGGCAAGAGAATAAGGGGATCTCTGCCTGACGAACACCACAAATCAGACAGAAGGCAGGGCTCTCCCCCATTTACCCCTTCAGTGCTGGCTCATCCACAATCCCCACATCCAGGTCAGCTGTAGTATGTTGCCCAGGCAAGGTGCAGGGCCTGCTCTCCAGAGTGTTCCCGCATGTGAGGGGCAGGGACAGCTCTCCTGTTCTTGTGATCACACCTGGGCCAGATCTCCTGCCTGCCACTAGTGGTGAGGGCCAAAGAGAGGGGATCTCTTCCTTGCCAACACCACCACAAAGCAGACAAAAGGCTGAGCTGGCTCTCCCACACTCACATCCTTGAGGCTGGCTCACCCTCAACTCCCTCATCCAGGGCTAGGCAGGGCTCCCCTAGTTTCTGGCTTGCCTCTTGTCCTGGGAGCCCATCTGGTGCTTGCCTGGTGCTGGACTGGTTGGTTGGCACAGGCTAGCTCCCCTGGGACCCATGGTGCTGAGGTCACATTGGTATTGGGCCTGCCTCCCCACACCCAGGAATGTTAGGCTACTATTCATTCAGATGTTCATAGGTCAGAACACTGAATGTAAGCATAGCCCCTCTCTTCTCTGCCACCTACTGATGCACATGTGACACAGCAGCCACATCTGCAATGCCTGTAGGGGCAGGATTTTTAAGAGTTTTTATTGGCTCGGAGAGATGCCACAGCAGTTAAGAAAACTGGCTGTTCTTCCAAAGAACACATGTTCAAATCCCAGCACCCACATGGCAGCCCAAAACTGTCTATAATGGCCAGGTGTTCAATCTCAGCATTCAGGAGGCAGAGGCAGGCAGATCTCTGTGAGTTCAAGGCAAAACTGGTCTACAGAGTGAATTCCAGGATAACCAGGCTACACAGAGAAACCCTGTCTAAAAAAAAAACAAAAAAACAAAAAAAAATTTAAATTACACTATTATGTGTGGTCCATCTTTTAAGATTTTTTTATTGCATTATTGTGTGTGTGTGTATGTGTGCAGTCAGGTATGTCATAGCCTGTATTTCTTGTATGTAGAAGACAACTTTTTTTTTTCTTTTTCAAGATAGGGTTTCTCTGTGTAGTCCTGGCCACCCTGGAATTTGCTCTGTGTTCAGAAACATCCTATCTTCATGTATTTTAATTGCTGTAGTGACTACATAAATTTCCAGATGTAAACCTGACATGGTGGTGCATGCATTTAATTCCAGGAGAGTTAGATGGATCTCTGTGAGTTCAAGGCCAGCCTGGTCTATCTGGTCCACATAGTAGGTTCCAGGACAGCCAGGGCTATATATTGAGACCCTTCCTCAAACAAAGAAACAAACAAACAAAATTCACTCAAATACAAAAAGAAAAAGAATGTGTGTGTGAGGGAGAGATCTATATGGCATAAAATATAGTAAAATTATATGTACTTTGTACCCATGTAGATTTTGATACTGTACACAACTGTATGTATGTGTTTTGTATGTATTTGTTGTATACATGTGTGTACGTTCATGTGTGTGTGTGTGTTGTATATAGAATATTAGTTTTGCCAACTTGATATAGCTTAGAATCATGGGGAAGAACCTCAATGGATATTGTTTACATCAGACAGGGTGTGACTATGAGGGTTGTCTTGTATTAACTGGTAGGTGAAGACCCACCCTAAATGTGAGTGGCACCTTCTGGTATCAGCCTGGATTATAGGACCTGCAGGAAGGAAACTTTGCCTTTTGTTCTCTTGCCCTTCACTCTCTCTGGTCAGTTCATCTACCCTGCTGTTCCCTCCACCGATCAGGACTGCTTAGGCACCTGGCCCCATGGACTGTCAAGCAAGCCTGTGAACATGCAGTCACTTCTCTCTGCTCTTGATGGACCAGCTGCTTCAAGCTCCTGCAGCTGTGACTTCCTTGCATGATGAATTATACGAGCTTGAGCTGTAAACTGGATAAACTCCTTTCTCCCCCACATTGGTTTTTGTCAGGATAATTGTCACAGCAGTAAGGCTAGGACTGTGTGCATGTGCATTCTGTATGTGAGTATTCACTCGTGGTTACATGTGGAAGCCAGAGGCTGCCATTGAGATGCCCTCTCCCATCTAGCTATGCTTTATTTCTTTCTTTCCCTACCTATTTATTTTTGAGACAGGGCCTCTTACTGAACCCAGAGTTCACCATTTCAGGCTAACCTGGCCAGGGAACCTCTGGGATCCATCTACCAGCACAGGGTTTGTAAATTTGTGTGACTATGACCATCTTGTTACATGGGTGCTGGGAATCCAAGCTCAGGTCCCCACAATTGTGCAGCAGGCATGCTCCCTGAGCAGTCTCTCCAGGGTCCTGATACTTGAGGCCACATGCTTGGCCTTGAATTCTCAATCCTGCCCTGCCATACCCAACACTGGAATTACAGGCATGTGGAGGAATGTCCTAATGCCTGCTGCTTTATTGTTCCATCTCTTGACTTCCTATGACTGTACTGACTTTGGATGTTAAAAGTCGATTTCAGGCTTTGTTATTGTTACTATAATAATTATTATTTTCTGCACATATGTCTTTGCACCACATGCCTGGTGCCCAGGGAGGCCAGAAGAAGATGCCGGATCCCTTACAACTGTAGTTGTGCATGGTTGGGGGCTGCCATGTCGGTGCAGAGAAAAACCCTCTGCAAGAGCAGCCAGTGCCCTCAACTGCTAAGCCATCTCTCCAACCCCTGAAAGGTTTTTCTTTTTAACTAAGTTTTCTGCCATCGGGCTCAAGAGCTTTTCATGCTAGCAAAAGCCCATATGAGTGGATGCAAGTCTTGCTCATCGTGACCAGGAAAAGGGCTTCACTTAAAGCACAGGAATTCAGGTACCTCAGGGAAAATCACAGATGTTTCACTGCAGGGATGAATGAAAGATGATGGGTCTATACTCCCCAAAGACGGCCTTCGGGGCTGCGCATGTGGCTCCCACTCACACAAAGAGATGACTGGCAGAGGGAAGAGTTCAGCCTCTGAGACTGCACCACAGCAATGTGGTGTTGAATACACACACATAATCCCACTATGTAGCCCAGGCTAGCCTTAAACTCACTGTCCGCTTGTCTCCGCCTTCTGAGGGTTAAGATCACAGGGATTTGCCAGTATACCCAGCTCTCTCTCTTTCTCTCTCTCTCTCTCTCTCTCTCTCTCTCTCTCTCTCTCTCACTCACTCTCTCTGTGTGTTCAACTTTAGGTGTTGTTCCTCAGGCACTGCCCAACTTTCTGAGACAGTGTATATCCCTAGTCTGGAGCTTTGAACAAAAAGATTAGAAAGGCTGGCCAACAAGCTCCAAGAGTCCTGGGATTACAAGTGTGTGCTACTATGCCCGGCTATCTTTTCTTTTCTTTCTTTCTTTCTTTCTTTCTTTCTTTTTTTATTTTTGGTTTTTCTAGATAGGGTTTCTCTACATGGTCCCCGCTGTCCTGAACTCGCTTTGTAGACCATGCTGGCCTTGAACTCACAGAGATCCGCCTGCCTCTGCCTCCCAAGTGCTGGGATTAAAGGCGTGCGCCAGCAACTTACTTTTTTAAAAAAAGATTTATTTATCTATGTATAAGGATATTTTATCTGCATGTACATATGCATATCAGAAGAGAGCATCAGATTCCTTGAGCCTTTAGATATAGATGGTTGTGAGTCCCCATGCAGGTGCTGGGAATTGAACTCAGGACCTCTGAAAAATCAGCAAATGCTCTTAACCTCAGAGCCATCTCTCCAGCCCCAACTTTCTCTTTTTTAAAGATAGGGGTCTTCCAGTGTTGCCCATGATGGGGTCTTGTGCTCATGTGATCCTACTGCCTCTGCCGCCTGAGTCCTGACATCACAGGCACCAACAACTTTGCTCAACTGGGATTATGTTTCAATTTTATTCATTTGAGGAAACTCACTTGGTGTGTTAGCTGGCTTGGATGAATGCTTGACTCCAAATGTGACTGGTTTCCTGCCATTTCACAGCGAGAAGCTGTCAAGAACTTCCCTTGGAGACTGGACACAGCAGCAGCAGAACTCCTCTTGACAAGTCAGTCTGGAATTGTTACATGCACACATGGTCTTCTTCCGTCTCCTCGGCTTTCCTTTGGAATCTTCCCCAGCCTCGGTACATTGTACATTGTCACTGTGAGACCAAGGGCAGCCACTGTTGCAGTGTGGCTCTGCTTCTCTGGCCACAGTGGACTGGTGCACAGTTGGCACTGATCCAACCTGGGTCACTTATGACCCTTTCTGGGCCCCTTTTTATAATGACAGCTCAGGGTCTGAGGACAATCAATCTCTAGACTGCCTAGGGCAGTAATCTATCAGATGGAAAATCTAGAGCTAGAGGTAGCCATGTTGTTAGCCTGGTTGGGGGAGAAGGAGTGAAGACAATCTTCAGAGGCAAGTAAGATCAGGAGAAAGTTTTATGGCATTCCTCCATCTGGCTCAGTTTGTTCCTGGAGCCTAACTGCCTAACCATAGCCGCCTGGCTGTTCTACCTTTCTTTGGCAACCAGAATAACACACCTCCATTTTGCTTCAGCTAATTTGAGTTGGTTTATTGACACTTGCAACCCAAAGAGCTCAGACTTGTCAGGTAGACCAATGCCTTCATTTTCCAGTTGAAGCAGCAGGTGCTGAGGAGCCCTGGCTGCCTAGGGCCGAGTTCAGTGACATTTCCCAGTGGCTGCTGCTCCTGTGAGACTTCATGGCATTTTTTTTTCTTTTTTTTAAACATTTATTTATTTATTTATTTATTTATTTATTTATTTATTTATTATGTATACAGTATTTGCTCTACATATATGCCCAGGCAGCAGATCTCAATGTCGATGGCTGTGAGCCACCATGTGGTTTCTGGGAATTGAACTCAGGACCTTTGGGAGAACAGCCAGTGCTCTTAACCTCTGAGCCACCTCTCCAGCCCGGCATTTTTTTTTTTCAAGACAGGGTTTCTCTGTATAGCCCTGGCTGTTCTGGAACTCACTCTGTAGACCAGCCAGGCTGGCCTCAAACTCAAAGATCCTCCTGCCTCTGCCTCCCAAGCACTGGGATTAAAGGCATGTGCCACCACCATTCCCAGAACGGCCAGTGTTCTTAACCATCTCTCCAGCCCACAGTCATCATGGCATTTTCAAACCCAAGGGAGATCTCTAAAATTTTCAGTTAGAGGGAAATATGTGGTGCTTAGATATGGGTTTACCAATAGAAAATCTTTATTAGCCGGCCAGCTGGCACTAAGCCTTTCTCAGGGTGAGTTTTTAAGCCACAAAAACCATGTTCTGGGTTGACATACTTCAGTCAACAAGAACAGTCAGCCAGAAGTGGAACTACAGAAGCTAAATGGCAAGGTTAGTACATTTTGAGACTTTTTCAGAATTATATAAACTTTGATGGAGTAGGCCTTTGTTTTGGTTTTGGCAGGTGGTGCTGTCTTTGTACTGAGTTTTTTTTTTTTTTTTTTTTTTTGGTTTTTCGAGACAGGGTTTCTCTGTTTAACAGCTCTGGCTGTCCTGGACTCGCTTTGTAGACCAGGCTGGCCTTGAACTCGCAAAGATCCGCCTGCCTCTGCCTCCCAAGTGCTGGGATTAAAGGCGTGCGCCACCACCGCCCGGCTTGTACTGAGTTTTACAGCCTGAATGGTACTTCCATCATGGAGTCTGTTGTGCTAACATCTGGGGACCCTGTTATACTCCCCACTGGTCTTAGTGAATGAGTCACTCTGTTTTAGTTTAAGATGTAGGGCCATCTGATTGTTAATCCAATCAGAATGAGAATTAAAGGCCCAGCCAGTACTGATAACAGAGTAGTTAGCCAGGGGGACCAAGAGAACAGAGACTGGTACATGGTTTTAGAGCCATGACAATAGTTTCTCTAGTTACCATTGATCAACTATCATAGAAACAACGTTTCTCTCAAAGCCGTACATTGTTTCCTTTATTTCATGAGAAATCTAAGCCTCTCTAATTTTGTAGGACCATTTCTGCAAGGGAATCTGTTATTTTAACTCAGAAACTGAATTTTTCAACACCTTAAAGGAGAGCAGTCTTTTCTGGTGGATACCCCACCACACATTTCCCTCTGAGAATTTTGGAGATCTCTCTTGGGTTTAAAAGTGCCATGACTTAGCCGGGCGGTAGTGGCACATGCCTTTAATCCTAGCACTTGGGAGGCAGAGGCAGGTGGATCTTTGCGAGTTCGAGGCCAGCCTGGTCTACAAAGTGAGTCCAGGACAGCCAGGGCTACACAGAAAAACCCTGTCTCGAAAAAAAAAATATGCCATGACTTGGGCTGGAGAGATGATGGCTCAGTGGTTAAGAGCACTGGCTACTCTTTCAAAGGACCTAGGTTCAAATCCCAGCACCTACGTTGGCAGTTCGAAACTGTAATGACTGGACATTAATGGTGGCGTACCCTTTTAATCCCAGCACTCAGGAGGCAGAGGCAGGTGGATCTTTGTGGGTTCAAGGCCAGCCTGGTCTACAGAGTGAATTCCAGGATAGCCAGGGCTACATAGAGAAATCCTGTCTCAAAAACAAAACAAAACAAAGCAAATAACAAAAACCCAAACCAAACAAAAAACAAAAAACTTGTCTAATATCTAAAACCTTTAATCTAGGCACTTCCCTTTATTCTAAAGCCTACTAGTCTGCCTTATGGGTTAATTTAAAAAGATGACAACAATATTACTGGACCTCTTTGTTTCAGGATTTGATCACATTGTGAACCCTAAGATTGTAAACTGGAAAAATATGTTTCTAATTGTGTTTTGGCTCAGCCTTTGATCCTAGAGGATTTTATTTACTATAAACAAGTACTTGTGGTGTGGCTCAGCCCTAGCACGTACCTTTAATCCACTAGCTAAATAAAGTTAACCATAAGTCAAGAGGCAGAGCAAGTAATCAGCCAATAGGTAGTGAACTCGGAGGACGGCTGGGTCTCTCAGATAGTCCAATTAATAACCTGTATGGTGAATGGACAGCCTGTAGTGACTTGAGAAAGGAATGGTTAGAGAGTTCTTCCAACTCAGGCAGTAGAGGAGATCTTCCAAACATATCTCATAGAGGGTAAATCCCTCCCTAAATAGGTTGTACCCCAAAGCAAAAGAATGAGAAGAATGAGGCCTATCCACCCTTTGGTAGATTCTAATGAGAGTTTTGTTATGTTTTGTTTATTCTTTGTTTGTTTGTTTGTTTGTTTTGAGACAGGGTTTCTCTGTGTAACAGCCCTGGCTGTCCTGGACTCGCTTTGTAGACCAGGCTGGCCTCGAACTCACAAAGATCCACCTGCCTCTGCCTCCCGACTGCTGTGATTAAAGGTGTGTGGCACCACACTCAGTCTTTGTTTATTCTTTTTACCTGACCATAACCCTGAGGTTTATATGCACAATGAAAATTTCAATCTACATCTAAAGCTTTAGGTATTAATGGACAGGTTTTGGCTATGAAGGCCAGCCATTGTTGGACACCATTGCTAGGGGGAAGACAAATCAGGGGACCAGTTCCTGGAGGATCTCTTTAGTTATTGTTTGAACAGTTTCTGTCTGGGTGAGGAACACTTCTACCCACCTGAAAAAAGTATCTTTAAAAATTAGCAGGTACTTTTTGTTTGGTTTGTTTTTGTTTTTGATACAGGGTTTCTCTGTGTAACAGAATCCTTATTGCCCTTGTCTCTCTCTGTAGACCAGGCTGCCCTTGAACTCACATATATCTGCCTGCATCTGCCTCCTGAGTGCTGGGATCAAAGATGTGTGCCACCATGCCTGGCCCTAAAATTAGCAAGTACTTTTATTCTCCCCCAGCAGCCTGGATCTTGGTGAAGTTAGTTTTCCCAGATTTGTGGGTGTGTTGGCCTCTCATTTGGACTCCTTCCTGAGTCTGGGCTCTCTGTTTTGGATTGATTTGGGCATAAACCTGGCATCTGGCTGAGACATCCCACTGCAGGCTGTCCAGTCTAGGTGAGATATGCCTCAGTCTGAGCAATTCAGAAATTTTTGTGGACTCCAGACGAGTAGCCTGGAGAAGCTCAGTTATCAGGGTCCGACCAGTTGTTTCTGGAAGAATGATCTTTCCCCCTAGTGTCCATCAGCCTGTGGGCTTGAGCTCCATTTCTTCTTTGCCATGGCATCTCAGGCAACATCTGGTGCTGTTATGTTATCAGAATGTCAATGGACTCCTCCTGTCCTAGGGACGTTAGTCAGGCAGCCAGGTCAGCGGCCTGGCAGTAGAGGACAGCAATCTATAGAGAATAGCCAAATAGCGTCTAGGAGGATGAAGTTTTTTTTTTTTTTCAAAGATTTATTTATTGTGTATACAGTGTTCTGCCTGCATGTATACATTCGCTCCAGAAGAGGGCACCAGATCTCATTGTAGATGGTTGTGAGCCACCATGTGGTTGCTGGGAATTGAACTCAGGACCTTTGGAAGAACAACCAGTGTTCTTAACCTCTGAGCCATCTCTCCAGCCCATATGAAGATTTTATTTTATTTTTTTAAGATTTGCTTATTATGTATATGGTGTTCTGTCTGCATATATGCCTGCAGACCAGAAGAGGGCACCAGATCTCATTATAGATGGTTATGAGCCACCATGTGGTTGCTGGAAATCAAACTCTGGACCTCTGGAAGAGCAAGGAGTGCTCTTAACCTCTGAGGCATCTCTCCAGTGCCCCCCCACAACGAAGATTTTTTTTAAGGTCCTTTTTCCCAGTTGTGAGAAGCCCTCCTTACAGATCATACCGTGGACATGGGTTGTACTAAAACCATACTGAGTGATAGTGCATGTATATAGTGATGGACTTTCCTTTTCCCCATCTGAGAGACTGGGTCAGATCAATCAGTTCTGCTTTCTGAGCTGATGTACCTGGCTTGGGACTAAATCGTTTTGGTTAAAGTAACCACTGCAGCTTCCATGTCCCTGGTTTCATCTCAACAGTCATGGATGAGCACCTGCATCACCAGGCGAGAGGGTAGCAGGACTGATGGTGGTGAGTTTCTCAAACTGCATTCGAGGGTGGGTATAGGAGTAGAGCCTAGTACCGGTCACGCAGCCATTAGACAGCAGTCAGCATTCTGGTGGTGTTTGGAGGAGGGCCTCAATCATGTGATCGTGGCCAGAGTTACGTTGTTTGCTTTCTTTTATTAAACTAGCAGTAGCTGCCACAGCTCTTAGACAGGTGGGCCATCCTGAGGACAGACATCTCACAGGGTGTTTCCATGGCCCCAAAGTTTGGGTTAAAACACCTTTTGTCGCCTTATGTGGTGGTACACGCCTTTAATCCCAGCACTTGGGAGGCAGAGGCAGGCGGATCTCTGTGAGTTCAAGGCCAGCCTGGTCTACAAAGTGAGTCCAGGGCAGCCAGGGCTACACAGAGAAACCCTGTCTCGAAAAAAACAAACAAAAAAAAAACCCCACCTTTTGTCTTTTGTTTAGTCTTAGTCCAAATTAGGGGCTTAGTGCCCACCCCCTTGTGTTGGTGTACAGAGGCCTTGCTATCTCCACAAATTCTGGTATCCAGAGGGGGCAATATCCAGCTGCACCTCGGAACATTTGAACCTCTTAGCCCTCGGAGTCGAAGTCTGAAGGACAGCAGCAATCCTGCTTTGAGCAATGTGACCCCCTTGCCAGCTGGTAGCCAAGACAGGTAGCTTCTGATGCACAAATTTGGGCTTTCTTAGCTGAGATTTTGAACCTCTAGGTCTGGAACTCTGGCAGCAGTCCCTCAGTGGCCCTTTCATAGTCTATTTCTCAGGAAACCTCTGATGGAGGGGCAGGAAGTCTTCATTTAGTGTCTTTAAATCCTGGGACAACCTGGTCCAGGTATGTTACCTACTCTCACCTTCCTCTGGGTCTGACCATTTAAAATCAAAGATGAGTTGACTCACTCTGCCAATGGGAGGCTGAAGAACACATCTTTCAGATCCAAAACAGTAGACAACCTGTTTCTCTGGAAGAATTGGAGTCATGGGAATCAGAGGTTCCAAGTTTCTTCACAGTCAGGATCGATGGGTGTATTCCAGGGTGACTGGCAGGGCACCTGGATGCCGGTCTCTTCAAGCCAGGCAATATGGACTGTAACACCCCACCCCACCCCTTTTTGTTTATTTGCTTTTCGAGACAGGGCTTCTGTGTGTAACAAAGCCCTGGGTGTCCTGGAATCACGCTGTAGATCAGGCTGGCCTTAAACTCACAGAGATCTGACTGCCTCTGCCACTCTCCCCTCCCCCAGTGCTGCGATTAAAGGCATGGGCCACCACTCTCACTGTCAATTTCCTCTTTTGCTTCCAAGGTCTTTGGGTGTTGTTTATCCTGGGGGGAGGCAGCTGAACCGGTTAGTTGAGTAATTATAGGTGGTTGGTGTTGGACAACTCCTGGGGGGTGGGGGGTGGGAGTTTCTTCTGACAGAGGGTGAGACACCAAAGTGTTGCTGGCTATCTGTAAGTCTGCACGGCTTTCCGTTCATGTGAAATGTCTCCTCCCAATCAGCTGTTTCTTTTTAAACACCTTTTAAACTCCCTCCAGCAACTGGGACCTACTTATACCCTTAAATTTTTCTAACTTTTCTACCTTTTTTCTAATATCTGGGGCTGAATGAGTGACAAAGGAAATCTTTTTAGCAGTTATCTTTAATCTTTCTAAAATGTACCTAGAGACCTATTGCTTAAAGTCTCCCTGGTCAGTGTTGGCCAGAGGGAAAATCTGTTCTGTCCAGGCTTCATTGTCTGGCAGCAATCTCCCTGCCCAGCCCAGGGACAGAATTTTTTTTTTGTTTTCTTTGTTAACTTTTTTTTTTTTTTCAGAGAATGGTGGGTTTTACAGACCACCGACTGAAAAACAGAAATAAACCAGTCGTGGTGGCGCACACCTTTAATCCCAGCACTTGGGAGGCAGAGGCAGGCAGATCTCTGTGAGTTCAAGGCCAGCCTGGTTTACAAAGTGAGTCCAGGACAACCAGGGATATAGAGAGGAACCCTTTCTCAAACTCCCCACCTCCCCAAAAGAAAGAAAGAAAAGTAGAAATAAATAATTAAAGAAAAAAAGAATAGAACTTTTTCTTTTCCTTCAGGCTCAGCTCCAGGGGAACCTTCCCCATTCTCTGGGGCTGCTTAGAGTAGGCACAGAGAGGAGAGGAGGGAATGCTCACCTGGGGGAACTATTTCCCCCTCCCTGTATGCATTCCACTTAGATGGTAGGGGCTGGATGAGCGGCTCCACCCTTCCCTACCTCCACACAAGGACCAACCCAGACCTGAGCTGGAATCAAGCAACAAAACCAACAAGTGGTTATTTTTTTCCTCTGGGTGACCTGGCAGAGCCAAAAGGATTTGGGTCCCCAACAGGATGGGGCACAGGACTTAATCCAGGGAGTTCTCATACTAGAGAAAGCCACTGGTCAATACAGGGAAACAGAACTGATAGGAACACATAGATAGATACACGGAGACACACTAAAGACAACCGTGGGTGGCCAAAGCCACACATTCATACACCTGAACAGACATAGGAATCTATCGATGTCTCATGTGCATCCCAGACACTGGATCATCAGCCGAGCCAGACGTTTCCTATGTGTCCAAACACATGGGCCCTTAACCAGACTTAGCCCTCAGGTGAAAGACCTCAGGCAACTTTTGGGGTGGTGGCGGCAAACCCCTTTGAAGTGTTAGTCAGTGAATGATCAAAGGGAGCTCTGGGGACCTGGGACGTCTCAGGTTGTGCACCCTCTAGGGGTCCCTTGACCACTACACCCTTCCTCATTCCAAGAGGCTCTGAGACCCCTGGTGCCTCAAGGTCTGGTCTCCTGGAACTCGGTGACACCTCCAGAAGTTCACCAGAGAAGACTGCTTGGACATGGGTTTAAGCCAACAGAAAGTCTTTGCTCGCCAGCCAGCAACTACCACTGGGTGTTTGGGATCCCAGTGTAGCACTGAGCCTTTCTCAGGATGAGCTTCTAAGCCCAAAAAACATGTTCTAGGTTGACATACTTCAGTTAACAAGAACAGCTAGCCAGAAATGAAACTACAGAAGCTAAAACGCCAAGGTTAGTACATTTAGAGACTTTTCCAGAATTATATGGACTTTGATGGAGTAGGCATTCATTTCGGTTTTGGCAGGCAGTGCTGTCTACATGCTGAGTTTTACAGCCTGAATGGTACTTTCATCTTGGAGTTAATTGTGCTAAGATCTGGGGGGTCTACTAAGGTCTGGGGTTCTGCTAGGAGTGGAACTGCACTTCCTCCCAGCAACAAAACAAACAAAACAAAAAAGTAACTATGGAAATATAACTGGAGACCGAGGACCTGAGAGTTGGCACAGAGAATTGAAGCTGGAAAAATAATGTCCACCTCGTGAGAGGCAGGACAGAGCAGCGCCACATGCGGCTTGTGGTCCTGCTCTCACACAAGAAAGACTAGAAAGTGGGTCTTTATCTCTTTTTCAAAACCTTCGTGCCAGATTCACATGAAATGGAGCCAATAAACATCTTCCTAAGCATTGCTAAAAAGAGATCAGAGACCCAGGCAGATCCTGGTTGCCTGTGGATTCCCACGCCTAGCTGACCTCAGAGTTCACCGTTCCTTTGAACAGAAATCAGGTGGCTTATGGGAAAGCCAGGAGCCCTGTTTGGAGAACTGTGTCATTCCCTACAGGTACTCTTAGCTCCCTCACCTGACGCCTCCTGACCCCTCTGCACCCAACTCCTTCACTTGCTAGACCCAGCCCTCCCTCCAGGTCCCCACAGTGCCCCAGCATGCCAACAGGGCTGCTGAGCACCTCTCAGTCGTCCTGAAAACCCAGGGTAACAGAGAGGTGCAACAGGTCCTTCAGGCACTGGCCAGGTGATGTCATAGCTACTTTTCCAGTTAGGATAGAATATTGTGACAAAAGCAACTCAAAGAGAGATGGGTTTCTTTTGCTTCACAATTTGAGGGATAGTCCATTGTCATGGTACGGTGGCAGGGGCTTGAAGCCACTGGCCACACCGTATGTAGGTTAAAAAGGAGAACAACGAAAGCAAACTGCAGCAGCTCCTTCTCTCTTCTTACATAGTCCAGGATCCCAGCCAGGGAATGGTCCCGGCCACCATGGGCCGCCGGTCTTCCCACCCCCCACAGTCACAGAGTGGTGGTCCCCAGGACCTGACTCACCAAAGGTAGCTTTTGCAACCCCATGAGGGAATTGTGTCCTAGCAGGAGGAGGTGGCTGAGGGACACACAGTTAGGTGAGTCTCCTCCCCGCTGCCTAATGCTTCCTAGGTGCCCACCTGGGCCAGGCAGATTCTCATGGCCACCGCTCAGGAATGCGTGAGAAGCAGTGGCTTCTAGTCCTGACATTTCTGAGCCAGCTGTCAGTGGTGCTGCTGCAGGGAACCTGAGGAGGAAGCATCAAACCCAGCCCCGAAGAGTGTTCAGAGTCTTACCTTAGAGCATTTGGAGGGCCCCTAGCACCCATCTGCATCTGGGTTTCTCCTCCCTTCCTGTGGGTCCCAGAGTATCCAGTTATCTAGCCGGTAGCCCACTCTGAAGATCCCCTTAACTCAAAACTCTGCTTCAGACCAATGCAAGCAAGCCATAACCCGGCCTTAGAGTTTTCTTTCTATTTTTTTTTCTTTCTTTTGCTTTTTAAACAGGGTCTCACTATATAACCTTGGCTGTCCCAGAATTCTCCGTGTAGACCAGGCTGGCCTCAAACTGACAGAGAGATTCACCTGCCTCTTCCTCTCAAGGGTGATGGAATTGAAGCCATGTGCCACCACCATTTTTGTTGGTGGTGGTGTTGGTTGCTTTTGTTTTTTGAGACAAGGTTTCTCTGTGTAGCCCTTGAATGAAAAAAAAAAAGAAAGAAATAAGAAGGAAAGGAAAAGATGTGGCTGCTCCTAGTTAGATGGAGGAGAGCATTTATTATAGATATGTGGGAATGCATAGCCAGAGGAAGACATATGAGTCCAGAGTTGTCATGACCCTGAGCCATGTGGGGAGATGGGGAGGGAAAGGGAAAGGAAAGGGAGAGAAAAGAACCAAGTACAGCAGCCAGGAGGCTGAAGGTACAAAAGGGTCTGGTAACTAACATGTCTGGATTATAAAGAGCCTGTGGGGAAAGGGCAGCCCAGCGCCTGGGCTGGAGAGTTCAGGGTAGAAGGCTGAGTATGCCAACCAAACCCTGCAACAGGTAGGGAATGAGGGATGCTGGGAGAGCCTGGAGGCCAGGTCCACTTTGATAGGGTTTTTTTTGGTTTTTCGAGACAGGGTTTCTCTGTGTAACAGAGCCCTGACTGTCCTGACTTTGTAGACCAGACTGGCCTCAAATTCACAGAGATGTGCCTGCCTCTGCCTCCCTAGTGCTGGTATTAAAGGCCTGCACCACCATGTCCATCATATAAATAAATCTTTAAAAAAAGAACAAAACAAAACAAAAACCCCTACATGACTATCCAATAGACCTAAGAGAAAAAAATTTTTAAATAATTTATTTATTTTTATTTTATGTGCATTGGTGTTTTGGCTACATGTATGTCTGTGAGAGGGGATCGTTTGGAACAGGAGTTACAGACAGTTGTGAGCTGCCATGTGGTTACTGGGAATTGAACCTGAGTCCTCTGGAAGAGCAGTAAGTGCTTTTAACTATTGAGCTATCTCTCCAGCCCAAGGAAATTTTTTAAAAAGAGAAAAATTGAGCTGGGTGGTGGTGGTGTATGCCTTTAGTCCCAGCACTCAGGAGGCAGAGGCAGGTGGATCTCTGTTTGAGTCCAGCCTGGTCTACAGAGTGAGTTCTAGGAGTCAGAGAAACCCTGTCTCAAAACCACGAAACAATTGAAGTTGAAACTTTAAATAGCAAATATATTTATTAATAACTATAGGCACTTTTTTTTGGTTTTTCTTTTTTTTTTTTTTTGGTTTTTCGAGACAGGGTTTCTCTGTGTAACAGCCCTGGCTGTCCTGGACTTGCTTTGTAGACCAGGCTGGCCTCGAACTCACAGAGATCCGCCTGCCTCTGCCTCCCAAATGCTGGGATTAAAGGCGTGAGCCACCACGCCCGGCTTTTTTTTTGGTTTTTCAAGACAGAGTTTCTCTGTGTATCCTTGGCTGTCCTGGACTCACTTTGTAGACCAGGCTGGCCTCGAACTCACAGAGATCCACCTGCCTCTGCCTTCTGAGTGCTGGGATTAAAGGCGTGTGCCACCATGCCTGGCAACTATAGGCACTTTTAACAAATATAAACATTTACTACCTAACTACTATCCCTAAGAATGACTATAACCCCTATTACCTAGCAACTAACCCTATTAATAACTATATTAACTATTATCTAACAACTAACCCTAACCTTCTAGAAGGATACAGTCTCTGGGGCAGGTTCTCAGTCATCAGGAACACCTCAGAAGTAGATCCTTTAAGGCACTTGGTCAACTGTCTTCCCTCAGGAACATCGCAGACATAGGTCCTTCAGGGTAAATTGGCCATGGCAGCTTCACTTTAAATGAGGTTTGAGGCTTTCTTCTCTCTGGAGCCTCAGCTGTCCATAGACCAACTTGGTCAATTTGTATTAGCCACTCAGCCGCTCTGCTGCAGTCATTGGGGCTGGCCGCAGTTCTATTCGGGCTGTTGTTTGAACTGGTTGAACCCCTCAGGGCAAAAGCTGTGCCACAGGGTTTAGTCCTCGGCTTTTTGTTGAGTCGCCTTGCTGAGGCCTTCTCTGCTCACCAGCTTCTTTCTGCCTCAGGGAGAGCTGACTGCAATTTTTACAGCTCTGTTTGAGATCAGCATTTCTGTCCACCTGCATTGGCTCCACCAGATGATAAAAGCCAATTGGCATCTCGACATCTCTATCGTGGGAACTCTCGGCTTCTACCCATTTTGTCCTTAAATACAGTCTCTCCTGGTTTCACTGACCTCAGCCTAATCTGGGCTCTGCTCACTTTGTCCACTATTAGCAGCTGAAAACAATGCCAAGCCATAAACCCTGTTTTTAGTCCACAGGCTGCCATGCCAGATGCCCACAGGTGCCAGGCTGATCTTCATGCCCCCTTTTAAGAGACTATATCAGAAGACCCTAGATATTCACTAAATCTAATTTCTATTGATCTCCAATTACAAACAATAAATAAAACAAACAAACAGTTCACAGATTAACAAAATCAAACAACATGCCAAAATTTATAAGACAGGCTGGGATGTAATCAGGTTCAGGTGCTTACCTAGCCTGCAAGAAACCTTGGGTTCCACCCCCAGCAGTGCAGAAATGAAAAATATATGAGTTGAGGCAAGAGCAGTTTATTGTTACCCAGATTCTAGTTTATGGAACAATGAACATCGAAAGTGAAGAAAAATCTCAACTAAACAGATTGACATTACACCTTCAGGAACCAAACAAGAGCAAAGGGACAATCTCACCATGGGGAAGCTTGACACAGAAGGAGCCATTGAGCCCAGGATTTGAAGAGGTAAAAAGTCCAAAGTTAGCAGAAGGAAGGAAATAAGGAGGATCAGAGCAGAAGTAAGTGGAACAGAGTAGAAAAATGAAACAAAAATAGTCAGGAGCACGCCTTTAATCCCAGCACTTTGGAGACAGAAGCAAGCAGATCTCTGGGAGTTAGAGGCCAGCCTGGTCTACATAGTGAATTCCAGGACATCCAGGGCTACACAGAGAAACCCTGTCTCAAAACAACAAAACCCCAATAAGTAAATCGACAAATTAGCAAATTTTTAGCCAGAATAACCAAGGAAAGTAAGAGCTGTTTGAGATGACCCTTATCCAAAGATGCCTCTTCTGGGCACAGTGGCCCCACCATGCCTTTAATCCCAGCACTCAGAGGGCATAGGCAGGCAGACCTTGTTGAGCTGAAGTCAGTCTGGTCTATAGAGAGAATTCCAGGCCTATCAAGCAGAATTACATCGTGAGGCTATGCCTCAAAAATAAGTAAGTATGCCTCTGCATATTACTGAAAGGGCATAGGAAGTCCCACGGGCCAAGAGTGGGGAGTGTTCCTCACCTGTACTACCTGAATATTTCCATTGTATGTATGGTACATTCCATCACTTACTACACATGTGTGCTTGCATGTTGCATACTTTCTACAGTGTCCTATCACATTTTGGTACACTGCCTGTCACGGTTGGTCACATGTCTCCACATGTCAGGGTATGAATTTCACTTGTTCATGGGGCAATATTTCCCATGAAGGTCCTGTGCATGTGTGACTTGTAACCATGAAGGTATTTCGTGTGTCTGTTTATGCATGTATGCATTCATTCATTCATTCAGTATTGAGTTCTTTTTCTTTCCTTTTTTCTTTTTTAGGTTTTTTTTTTTTTTTTTTTTTGAGACAGGGTGTCTCTACATTGCCCTGGCTGTCCTGGACTCACTCTGTAGACCAGGCTGGCCTTGAACTCACAGAGATCCACCTGCCTCTGCCTCCTAGGTGCTGGGATTAAAGACATGTGCCGCCCAGTGAGTATTGAGTTCCTATTTTTTTTTTTTTTTGGTTTTTTGAGACAGGGTTTCTCTGTATAACAGCCCTGGCTGTCCTAGACTCACTTTGTAGACAGGCTGGCCTCGAACTCACAGAGATCCGCCTGCCTCTGCCTCCCAAGTGCTGGGATTAAAGGCGTGCGCCACCACCGCCCGGCTTTGAGTTCCTATTGTGACAGTCATTCCTTTAGTCTCTGTCGGTACAACAATGAAAAACACAGAGAAAAATGAATGTTTCATAGAGCTTATGCTCAAGACAAGAAAGATAATCATAGCAACATAGTACAGAAAGAAGTCAAGTGTAATGAAGCATGAGAAGCCTGACAGAGCGAGGATGTCCATGCTTAGTCTAACAGGGAGGTACAAGGTGACTTGGGCAATGGCCTGACCAGAGGCCCTCTCAGAGGAAGTCTGATATAGACAGAGGGACAGCAGGAGCAGCCCTGGTGTGATTGGCTGGAGGAGAGGAGGGAAACAGAGGTTTCCAAGTGAGCAGTTTCTCTCAGTCTCAGTGAATTAATTTTCTGTTTGGGGCTGGGTAGGTCAGTGGTAGAACACTTGCCTAGCATGGACAGGCTCTGGTTCCACCTCCAACACTGAAAATATAAAGTTTTCTGTTTTCTTCATCTCTCACCAAGCCAGTGGTCTGTCTGGATGACTTTCTAGAGTTCACTGACCATGGTGGCCCTAGGTCACCTTAATGTACACACTCTTATGAGCTAGTCTCTGGAAAAAGAAAATCAAGAAAGCAAACAAACACTGCCCCCTTGTGGGGATATGTCTGCAGCCTAAAATAAACCCCGGATCATTCAGTGGGAGGCCAGGGGGTTTTAGAGGAGTTGACTCCCTGAGCAGACTGTCACCTCACAAGATGAGGACCTTGCCATGGAGCCAGCCTTGATGGATCTGTCTCCACGTGTGTAAGATAAAATCTGTCCCCTCAGGTTGTAACAACGGCTATAAAAGAAGCAGGTGGGCCCAGTTGCAGCCTGATTCAAAGGCTGGCTGTCTCCTCCCTCATGGCTTTGACCTTCATGAAGATTTGAACTCTAAAGTTAGTGCTGGAGAGTGAACTAGGTGCTAGGAAAGCCCTTTGTAGGGTTTCTGACTTTTTTGTTTTATTTATTTATTCACTGTCTGTTTTTGAGACAGGGTCTGATTATGTAGATCAGATTGGCTTGGAACCCACAGAGACCCACCTGCCACTACCTTCCAAGTGCTGGGATTAAAGCTCACCTCCCTGTCTTAGGGTTTCTACCACTGTGAAGAGACACCAGGGCCATGGCAGCTTTTTGTTTGTTTGTTTGTTGTTTTGGGGGGTCTTGTTTTTGTTTTTTGAGACAGGGTTTCTGTGTGTAACAGAGCCCAGCACCATGCACAGGCTCAGCCATTACACACAGCTGTGAACTGCCATGTGGGTTCCTGAGATTTGAACCCGGGTCCTTTGGAAGAGCAGCCAGTGCTCTTAACCACTGAGCCATCTCTCCAGCCCCTCGAAGCAACTCTTATAAAGAAAACATTTAATTGGGACTGACTTTCAGTTTCAGAGGTTTAGTCCATTATCAACATGGCAGGAGCCTAGGCAGCAGCAGGAGGCAGCAGAAGGAGACTGTGTGTCACACTGGGTGTAGCTTGAACATATATGACCTCAAAGCCCACCTCCACAGTGACACACTTCCTCCAACAAGGCCACACCCCCTCATAGTGCCACTCCCTATGGCCAAGCATTCAAACACATGAGTATATGGGGACTGTGTTCCTATTCAAACCCCCACAATCACAAAGGCCAGTTTATTTTACTTTTTTAGACAGACTCTATATGGCCCAGTTTGACTTTAAGCTCTTGCTCCTCCAGCCTCAGCTTCCTGAATGATGGGATTATAGACATCTTGGCTTTTTCTGTCAAAGGTGGTTACCCCACTGGGGGCCAGTATTCCATTAATCCCCACTGTGTAAAACTTCTATGCAAAGGAATCTGAGTCTTTGAACTCAACCAAAACCAAACAAACAATAAATAACTAAATGAAATAAAAAGTCAGAGCCTAAACGGGGTGTGGCGACCCACGCCTTTCATCCCAGGACTCGGAAGGCAGAGGCAGGAGGGTTCACCTGGACCTCTGAATATCAGACGGCCTTTAAAGATATCAAAAAAGCCTTGTTAACGGCACCAGCTTTAGCCCTACTGGACTTAACCAAGCCTTTCACTCTGTATGGGGATAAAAGGACAGGGGTTGCCAGAGGCGTTCTTACTCAGACTTTAGGACCTTGGAAGAGGCCAGTGGCCTACTTATCTAAGAAACTAGATCCTGTTGCAAGCGGATGGCCCACATGCCTGAACGCTATTGCGGCAGTGGCCTTGTCAAAGATGCTGATAAACTGACTTTGGGACAGCAGATTACAGTGGTGGCACCCCATGCCCTTGAGAGCATTATCCGACAGCCCCCTGACTGGTGGATGACTAATGCTAGAATGACCCACTACCAGAGCCTATTATTGACTGAGAGGGTGATGTTTGCCCCCCTCCCCCCTGGCCATCCTGAATCCTGCTACTCTACTACCTGAGGCCGATGACCGCTGCCCTGACATCCTGGCAGAAGAATCAGCTTTGTGGTTGAAGGTAAGCGGATGGCGGGAGCTGCTGTGGTAGACGGGAGGTGAATGATCTGGGCTAGCAGCCTGCCAGAAGGAACTTCTGCCCAGAAAGCTGAACTTACCGCGTTAACACAAGCCCTGAAGATGGCAGAGGGAAAGTCCATCAATATTTATACTGATAGCAGGTATGCTTTTGCCACCACCCATGTGCATGGGGCAATATATAGACAAAGGGGGCTGTTGACATCAGCAGGGAAGGACATTAAAAATAAGGAAGAGATTCTGAGCCTCCTTGAGGCTATACATCTGCCAAAGAAGGTGGCTATTATCCACTGCCTTGGACATCAGAAGGCACAGGACATGATGGCAGATCTAGAAGCCAAAGGAGCAGCCCAAGGGACAATGATTTTAACCACCCTTGGTTCTAAAGATATCAGAGAAACCAGCATCAGGTATACTCCTGAAGACTTGCAGGCCATGAAAAAACTAGGGCTGGCTGGAGAATCACCTTGTGGTATGGTGAAAACAGAGGACGGTAAACGAGTCCTGCCTCAAAAAGAAGGACGTGAGTATGTCACCAATTTACACTGTCTGACTCACCTAGGAGAAAAGAAACTATAAGATGTGGTAGGGTCCTCTGACTATTATGTAATTGGACTTTCTGACTTAACAACAGAAATAGGAACTACAACGCTTGTGCTCTGACTAATGCCGGACCTTCCATGTATAACCTGGGAAAAGACTCCGGGGTAATAGACCGGGTGCCTATTGGGAAGTGGATTTTACAGAAATTAAACCGGCTAAATATAAAAACAAATATCTTTTAGTTTTTATAGATACATTTTCAGGGTGGGTAGAGGCCTTCCCTACAAGGACTGAGACTGCCAATACAGTGGCCAAGAAGATTCTTGAAGAAATTTTTCCGAGATTTGGAATACCCAAGGTAATTGGGTCTGATAATGGACCCACTTTCATTGCCCAGGTAAGTCAGGAACTGGCCACTCAACTGGGGATTAAATGAAAATTATATTGTGCCTACTGTCCCCAAAGTTCAGGATAGGTAGAAAGGATGAATAGAACTCTAAAAGAGACCTTGACTAAATTAGCCTTAGAGACCGGCGGGGGGACTGGACAGCCCTCCTTCCTTTTGCCTTGTTCCAGGTCAGGAACACCCCAGGGACAGTTTAAGCTGACACCTTATGAGATTCTCTGTGGGGGGCCTCCTCCTCTTACTGAGGCGGGCGGAATGTTCGATCCCGATGTTGTCCTTTCTAACCCCTTGTTCACCCGCATGAAAGCCCTTGAAGTAGTTCAGCGTGAGGGCTGGGAACAGCTCAGGGAGGCTTATGAAGCCGGAGACCTGAGCGTGCCTCATCAGTTCCAGGTTGGAGAAACCGTACTCATCCAGCGCCATCGAGCTGGGAACCTTGAGCCTCACTGGAAGGGACCATACCTGGTGCTCTCGACCACCCCCACCACAATGAAGGTAGAGGACATCTCTGCTTGGATCCACGCCTCACACGTGAAGAAAACTCCTGAACCTCCTAAGGATGAGTGGAGATTAAAAAAGACTGTGGACCCTTGTAGGGGTTAGATAAATTAGATTTAGAAAATATATAGGATACTAGAAGGGGGATATGTAGGGGTTAGATAAATTAGATTTAGAAAATATATAGGAGTTTCTGATACTGTCTCTTAATTCGGGGCCTGAAGAGCATTATCAGCATGAAGTCAGCAAAAACAGGAAAGACTTAATAAACTGAAAACACTGTCAGGCCAGATACTTTGTTTCTTCAAGTCTATTGAGTCTTTCCTGTTTTTCCTGACTTCAACCTTGTTTTTCAGTTTATTAAGTCTTTCCTGTTTTTGCTGACTTCATGCTGATAATGCTCTTCAGGCCCCGAATTAAGAGACAGTATCAGAAACTCCTATATATTTTCTAAATCTAATTTATCTAACCCCTACAGACCCTCTTAAGCTACGCCTGCAACGCAGGTGCTTTCCAGATGGGGAATGACAACCCCCATGCCCCTCAAAAACTTACTTGGCAGGTAGCTTCCCAAACTGGGGAAGTCGTCTGGTCAATCTCTAAGGTAGCCCCCTCCCTTTCCTGACTTCTGCCAGCTAGCTGCAGGCCTGGAACAATGAAATGTTCCTGAGGCAGACCCCCAGAACCTCCCTGAGAGGGACCCTTGACGAAGACACCCTAAAGGGCCAGGAACAATGTTCAGGTGTGGGAGGCCAGAGGGATGCTGCGGGCTGACTCAACAAGATTTTTACATCTGTCCAAGGAAAGGTAGGGACAGGAGTGCGGTTAGGCAGTGTGGAGGATGTTGGCTCTGTTTTACTTCTGGACCCCCTTACTATGAGGGCATCGCCGTGTTGGGTACTTTTAATAACACCACCAACCATGACGCCTGCTCATGACATAAAATCAGGGAAAGAGACTTGTTTAGAAAACCCACCAGCTGCCTATAATAAATGATGGGCCTACAACATAGAATTAACTCCCTGTGTTGCCACTAATATCTTTAATGATACCAAAGATTATTGTATGTTAATACAGCTTATGCCTAGAGTACTCTATCTCCCCACCGATGCCTTTGTGGATGAGTTTGATTTCCGCCCTAAGCGATTTAAGAGAGAGCCTATCTCCCTGACTTCAGCTGTAATTTTAGGATTAGATGTAACACTAAAACAGCTGCGCTAGTACAGGCCCCTCAGTGCTATCATCAATTAAGAGTAAGTGCCGTACAGATTTTAATGCTGAGACAACAATATCAAGGTTGGCGGGGGTACGATGATGATAAATTTAATAAAACAAATACACAGGTTCTAAGATTAGAACAACGGACTAGAAGGAGTGGGGAATAAGAGGAATAAAAATTTTAGAGACCCCCGTGGCAGGCAGTGGTCAGGCCAGTCACACTCCAGGAACTAGCTAACCACAAAGCTGATAGTAAAGTAAGATTAAATTCATTCCTGAGATGTTTCCTGCTGACTAACTAATGGGCTGGTACATTCCACCTGCATTCCCCCTCACCCTCTTTGGTTGTGGTAAACAATGGGCTGGGCTGGTACTTTCCACTTGTATTTCCCCTCACCCCTTTGGGTTGTAGTTTAAATACTCTACTCTCCCCCAAATGGTCGTCGCGGCTCCTACCCCTGTGTGGGATATGAGTGGCGTCCTCAGTGCACTGACCCCCCCCCCAATAAACGTCTTGCGATTGCATCAAGAAGGTCTCTTGCAAGTTTTTGGGTGGCCGTGATATCTGGGGAGTCGGGAGAGGGACTTCCCTCCCCCGGGTCTTTCAGGGTCTCCCAGAGAGAAGAAAGTATCAAGCCTTATTTAAGGTGAGACTGCAATAACCAACTTACCCTGACAAATCTACATCTGAGAAATCCAGAAAAAGGACTGCTAAGTGCGTTAAAGAATCTTCAACAAAGACTGTGTTCCTGACAACTGAGGACCTGCCCCAGAGACTGTATCCTTCTAAAAGGTTAGAAAAATAATTATCAATAGGATTAGTGGTTAGGTTAAAGGGGTTGTAGGAATTTGTAGGATTAATAGTTAAGAAATTGTTGGTATTTGTTATAAGTGAACATAGTAAATAAATAATAATAATAATTAAAAAGTTCGGTAACATTAGGTAATTGTTAAGTTTTAATAAATATATGTGCGATAAATAAAAATTTACTGTTACATATGGGTAATGGAAGAGTATGCTATAATTTTTCATGTTTGTGTTTGATTAAGTCCTCATGCTCCAATAAAGACTGAGGTAATTGTGATTATGATGATTAGGTTTCTATTGAGTAGCTTGTGGATTTGGTGGAGGATGGATAATGGGGCTATTTTTTGTCATGTGAGAAGGATAAGGTTAATGTGAAGGAATAAGACTCTGTCTCAGAATGATTGAAAGCAAGGAAAAGAAGTCAGGCCTATTGATACACATACCTGAATTCTAACTTCTAGGGAGACTGAAGCAGGAAATTCCAAGTCTAAGGACAGCCTCAGCAACCTAGTGGACTCTATCTCAAAATTAGATTTTTTTATTTCTAAAGAATTTGGAAATTGGGAATGTAGTTCAATGATAGAGTATTGTTAAAAACAAACAAACAAAAAACCCAAACCTAAAATATCCCAGTCATAGTACTTTACTAACGAAGACTCAGGAGCCCGATGCTGGGTTGAAAACTTGCTAGCTCAGGGAGGCAGAGAAAGCATCTGGCTGATGATGTTCTTGTTCTATCATCGTCCTAGCCAAAAGCCCTAAGCTAAAAGCCTAGAGGAAGAAGCCTAGAAGGAGAACACCCAAAAGGAGAAAACCCAAGGAACAAGAACTCTCTGAAGAAGAAAGAACTCCAAAGGAGAAAACCTCTGAAGGAAAAGAAAACTCCTTCTCCAGGCTGTCTTAAATACTCCTCAGCTTAATGTCCGTCCTTTCTGTTTAATCCATCCTCTGCCTCTCAACCTAACTTTATTTAATCTTGTGTACAGAAAGCTCTTAGATTAAAGGTGTGTGCTTAGAGCTGAGCCACACCGTAAATGCTTGTTTACAATAAACAGAAAGTTCTTGGATTAAAGGTGTGTGCTCAGAAGCGAGCCATAACATAACCATTTGTTTACATTTAACAGAAAGCGCTAGGATTAAAGGCTGAGTTATTCCACAATAAAAACAGAGTTTTCAAATCACGAACTCAGGGTTTACAATGTGATCAAATATTCAGCAACAATAGAGGACTCGTCTAGCTATAAGAGCCCTTATTTTCAATTCCTGGTATACGGACACACACACACACACACACACACACACTTTATAAATACCCATCTGTTGGATCCAGCTCCATCTTCTGGCCTCTGAAGGTACCACGCACACATCTGGTGCACAGACCATTCATGCAGGCAAAGTACCCACACATAAAATAAATAATAACCATAATAAATAACAAACACCTAACCCTGTCAAGGAATCTGAAGCCTCCCTCTGGAACGCTCCTGGTCCTCTGCTGCCACCTGCTGGTAGTAATAGGGACGGCAGAGACACAGCCGAGGAGAGCTTTAAGAAGTCAACAAGTCAACTCTGGAGGTGAGTGTGAGTCTCTGGGGAAGAGCCCAGGGAAATGAATGACCTAAAGACCCATCTAAAGGGCTTTTTCAGTGTCTGAAAAGGCTCAGGGACCAAGGAGGTAAAAAAATTATATATATATATATAGTTTTGTTTTTTGAGACAAGTTTTCCCTGTGTAGCCCTGGCTGTCCTGGAACTCTCTGTGTAGATGAACTCAGAGATCTGCCTGCCTCTGCCTCCTGGATGCTGGGATTAAAGGTGTGTGTCACCATCGCCCGGATTTATTTTGTTTTGTTTTCAAGAAAGGGTCTCACCATGACAGGTCTGGCTGTCCTGAAACTCACTCTGTAGACCAGGCTGGTCTTGAACTCAGAGATCCACCTGCCTCTGCCTCCCAAATGCTGGGATTAAAGGCGGCATGTTCTAAAGACCCAGCCTGGTCTACAAAGTGAGTCCAGGACAGCCAGGACTACACAGAGAAACCCTGTCTCCAAACACCCTCCCCCCCCAAAAAAAGAATTTTAAATAAAGATCAAAAGTTGGGAGCTGTCTGTCGTTCAGTTGCTACAGTACTTGCCTAGTATCCTGGAACCTGTGGGTTTGATCTCTAGCACACAGGAGGGTGGCACATATCTGTAATCCCAGCATTTAGGAAGCAGGTGCAGGAGAATTCAGTGTCACCCTAGGGATTTTGAGACCAGCCTGGACAGCATGAGACTCTGTCTTAAAAAAAAAAATCAGGCCAGGCGGTGGTGGCACACGCCTTTAATCCCAGCACTTGGGAGGCAGAGGCAGGCGGATCTTCGTGAGTTCGAGGCCAGCCTGGTCTACAAAGTGAGTCCGGGACAGCCAGGGCTACACAGAGAACCCCTGTCTCGAAAAACCAAAAAAAAAAAAAAATCCCCATTGTGATTTCTCTTTGGTAGCAGTGGCTGTTCAATTGTTAACTGAAGAACTCTAATTAGGAAATGCTTACAGCTGTATTATCTGTTGCTGTGCTACAAGTTGCTATAAAATTTGGCAACTTGAAACAAATGTTTGTCATCATGGTTCTGGGGTCAGCGTCCTGGGATGGCTTACACTGAGGTGTGTGACTGACGGTGTCCTAGGGTGTCGTGGTCTGGCCACTGAGTAGGCTGCAGCCATTGGAGGGCTGGAAGACCCATTCTAAATTCCTTCATGGCTGCAGGCTGGAGACCTCTGTTTCTCACCGTGGAACTTTCTGTAAGATGCCTGTATGTCCTGATAACAGTGCTGGCTCCTCAACAGTGCGTGATTCAAGAGAAGAAAAATTGGGGGTCTTTCATGACCTATCATTGTGACATATGACCATTATTACCATATTCTATTGGTATCACAGACCAATCCTGTGTGGGAAGTTTGACAGTAGACTTGCCATCTGTGGGTGCCATCTTGGGGGGAGCCTCCATCAATAAGCAACTACTCTGAAAAAAAAATATGAAACTCCAAGGGGCCATACAATGAGTAAACAAATGAAGAGTGATCAGACAGATATGTTATCAAGTCTCCTTGGGAGCACACATAAAAACTAGCAGGGTCTCCTGTGGCCTTTTGGATAAGTGACAAAACCATACTATAATCTCCAAGGCCCTGCACAATCTGACCCCAACCTCAGCTCTCCATGATCCTCCCAGACTCAGTCCATGGCCTTCCCTTTTGGCTCACTCAATGCAGTGACTTGAGGCACCAGGGCACTCTCACAGCTTCACCCAAGTCCTCTGCCTTCCCAGAATGCTCTTCTGTTTTTACAGATCACCCTCTCACTCAATGACTCCCATTCACCATTAGGCTCAGCCTGGAACATCTGTCCCCAGGAAGGCCCTCCCCGATTACAACCTAGATTAGGCTCCCTTTTTCTCTTCCTATAGTTCATTGGAGTCTCCACTTTTGGTCACATTTAGCACAATGCCTTCAGTTTCTATTTGAATAAGCATTTCTTTGTGTTCTTCTCATCCATCAGACTCAGCAGTCCATGAAAGTAGGACACATGCATCCCTTGGGTCAAGAACTCATTTAAGAGTAGGGCTGAATACGGGACCCAGCATGTAGTAGATGTTCAATCAACACTTGCTGGCAGAATGAAAGGAATGGGGAAATGTTGGGGGACCTTGAGTGTGCATCTGGCAAGGGTTTCTCCTCTGTTGTATGGGAAGGTTCTAACTCAGAGCCACGGACGATCTGAAGATCTCTCTGGGGTGTTTGCAATACTGCTCTGCAGGAAGTTTTTCTAGCAAGGGTGCCAGGGAGATTTTATTCCAAGTGTTGGCACCCAGTAAGCACTCAGCCTTGTTGGTGGCATAGCTGGTGCTGAGGACTCTCCTGCCCACTCAAGCTTCTAATGCCCATAGTCTTCCTGTGTTTTTACTTCTCTCTAGGGGCACCACATGGAATAGAACTTACCCAGATTTAGACCAGGAGATAATGTCATAGGGTGAGGCAGTCATTTACTAAATATGAACTTGAGCTAGGAATGGGTAGCACACACCCATAATCTCAGCACTTGGGAAGCTGAAGTAGGAGGGGGTCACAAAAAAAAAAAGACCGGCTGGGCATGGTGGTGCATGCCTTTAATCCCATCACTTGGGAGGCAGAGGCAGGTGGATCTCTGTGAGTTCAAGGCCAGCCTGGTCTACAAAAGTGTGTCCAGGACAGCCAGGGAGGGCTATACAGAGAAACCCTGTCTCAGCAACAACAAAAACCACATCTCTGGCCATGACTGTGAGTTTTGTAGATTGGGTTCATTGAGGCAGGAAGGTTCACTCTAAATTTGGGTTTCTCTGTCCCATGGGTAAGAGTCTAGGACCGAATGAAAAGAAGGCAAGCTGAGCACCAGCATGTTTCTCTGGGCTCTGACTGCAGATGCCACATGGCCAGCTGCCTCAAGCTCCTGCCATGCCCTCCTCGCCATGACAGACTCTACCCTCAAACTATGAACCAAACAAACCCTTCCTTAAACTGTTTTGTCAATGTTGTCCCACAAGACCAGTAACTAATACAGCTGGGACACAGTTCAGGGGTCGAGTGTTTGCCCTAGCTGTGGTAGTCTAGGCATGAGTATCAACCTTGTGAGGTACATACACGACTGGAGGGTCAGCTCAGGGCTCCCTTTTCCCCAGTCCAGCGAGGCACCATGGAGCTTCTACTAGTTCCTGAGAACCAGTGAGAATAAACTGGCAATACTGATTGGCAATGGCTGGCATTTAAACGGGGCCCACGCCTTGTGCTGAGCAAGGACTTTCTTGTGTACAACCTGTGGTGACAGGCGTGACTCTTGTGACCGCTTTGCAGATGAGAACTGGAGACACAGACCTATATGGCCCCAGGCCAGGTAGCTATGACTTTTAAGATTCAGAATTTGGAGAGCCAGACGGCCTGCTTCTGGAACTCAGAGTGGAAGGGGATGCCTTGCGGTCTCCCAGACTGGGGTGGAGGGAAAGTGCCCTTGAATCGCAGTGCGCATGAATGTTCAGACCTCCATGTCTGGCACCTCTGGGGAGGAAAATGATGTCCCGGCCTCAATTTCCAAACTGGAAGTGGCTCTTGGGAATTCAGGATGGCTTGTGACTGTGCGATGGGCCCACTCTGATCGTTTATCTAGATCCTCAGCCCGCTGGCTTTCTGGAAGAGGACCTCTGGGTAGGGGATGAAAAGCAGGGTTGACTGTCATAGACGGTAGGGAAACAGCTTTGTGGCTGTTAAGCACAGAAGGTTATGGAGCTGGACAGATAGCTTAGCTCTTAAGAGTGCTTTACTGCTCTTCAAGAGAACCTAAATTCAGCCCTTAGCACCATGTCCCGTGGCTGACAATGCTTATAACTTCAGCTCTTGGCTATCCAACTCCCTCTTCTGGCTTCCTTGGACACTGCATGCATATACATAAATTTAAAAATCATAAAAACAATTTTTTTGTGTGGTTTTTCAAGACAGGGTTTCTCTGTGTATCCTTGACTGTCCTGGACTCACTTTGTAGACCAGACTGGCCTTGAACTCACAGAGATCTGCCTGCCTCTGCCTCCCGAGAGCTGGGATTAAAGGCATGCGCCACCACGCCCGGCATAAAAACAATTTTTTGAGACAGGGTTTCTCTGTGTAATAGAGCCCTGGCTGTCTTGGACTCACTTTGTAGACCAGGCTGGCCTCGAACTCTCAGAGATCCACCTGCCTGTGCCTCCCAAGTGCTGGGAGTAAAGGCAAGTGCCACCACACCTGGCTAAAACAATTCTTTGAAACAACCAAAAAACTGATCCGAGCGTGGTGGCACTTGCTCTGTGAGTTCAAAGTCAGCCTGGTCTACAAAGTGAGTCTAGGACAGCCAGGGCTCTGTTACACAGAGAAACCCTGTCTCAGAAGAAAAAAATAATAATAAAAGAAAAGAAAGATAAAATGAAAAGAAAAAAAAAACAAACAAACCAAAAACAAAAAAAAAAAAAACGTGTTACATAGGAGAGAGGCTGACGAGCTTTGGGCCTGTGTGGCTGCCTGTATCAGAAAGGTACACTAAGGAGGGCATAGGACAAGGTGCCAGGCCAGGCTTCAAAAGGTGCAGTCATCTATCTTGGCAAAGCTACAAGAGGGGCTACCTCCCCTTACCTCAAGACCCCTGCTGCCAGCTGTAGGAGAAGGCCAGGGAATGTGACCAGGAGACTCCTGGAGAAAGAGGGCCAATAGAAGGAATTCAAGCTGAGATCTGAGGACAGTGGGAGTCCAGGAAACACTCACACTTTTATAAATGCATTTATAAACGGTCTCTCTTCCAAATTGAATCAAGACTTATTTGGCAAAGAATGTCATCCTTCCCCGGGGGAAAGAGGCAACCCAGGGATGGGAACCTGTAACAGAAGCCTCTCCTCCATATGGCTCTGACATTTTCTTAAAATAAATAATTGAATTGTTAGAGCTGTGAAAATGAAGGCAGCATAAACTTTGGAAGATTCTTAGTGTGTGGGATCAGGGTGTGGGTCAGTCAAAGCTTGTGTGTATTCAACTGATGTCAGCAGTGGCAGAAGTGTGACATATCATCTGTGCTAAGTAGTGAATGGTTCTCTTGTAGAAAACAATCTTATAGGGCTAGAGAATTGGCTAAGCAAGTAGAGTAAAGGCAACTGACTTCAAGCCTGTGCTCCATCCTTAGAACCCACATGGGAGAAGAGAACCATTTCTGGAATGAAAGTTGAAAGGAAAGAGGTGTTCATACATATGCTATGACTCATTTGTGTGTGAACACAAATAATACTAAATGTAAAAAAAAAAAAAAACCCAATAAATTGGAGGAGACTAGGAAGACATCCTTGCACAAATAGTTTTGTTTCAAATTACTGAGCTGACTATATTTAGAATAGTGTTTAAATCACTAATCAGGCTAGTTTAAGAGTAAGGTTTAGGTTCACAGAAATATTAAGTGGCAAAGAAAGATAATTCCTCCTACATCTGAACCTTCACACACATATTCCTCTTTCATTAATATTTTACCTTTGTAATATATATGTGTGTGTATATATACATATGTTTAGATAGATAGATAGGTAGATAAATAGATAGATATTTCACTGCTGGACATTGAACCTAGGGCTTCACATGTCCTAGACCAGGGGTTTCCCAGTGTGCCAGGTGTGCAGCCTTTGTTACAGTTGAAGCCTATGTTGATATATTGTTACAACCAAAGGTCAATAGTTCACTCAGAATTCATTCTTCTCACTGTATAGTGTACTGATTTTGACAACAGACAGCTGTGTGCCATTATAGTATCAGAATAGTTCACTGTAGATGTAAACTATTTATTAATATCTTTAAACACCTACCAACCCACCAACCCGAGGCACATTGTAGAGGATATACCAAGATGAAGATGTTCTCAGGCGTGTTTCCTTGGGACAACTTGTCAGCAGTCCATGCAAATCAGCCAATGGTAACCCAGGAACAGTTTCGATCTGTCTGCAGGAACACTGCAATCATCAGAAGCTGCAGTGGTCACCAGGGCTCTGGCATTGTGATGGCCACTGCCCCACTTCTGCTTGGGGTCGAGGCCTCCTCCATCTGTCTGAGACTGTCAAAGCTAAATGAGGCAGGTACTTCATTCCTCTGATGGCCCCAATGCTACCTGCTACCTCACTCCCACTTGTTTCCAAGGTCTCTTCAGGCTGTCCGGCTTTTCAGACCCTCCTCTGGGCAGGTCCTGTACCATGGCCTCCTCTGCCTGCCTGAGCTTGCTACCTCAGGGGCATTGCTGTACTTGTCCGGCCTAGGAGCTGGCCATTGCCGTCTCTCACTTGAGGCCACAGTCTCTTCATCTTCCATTGGCCTAGGTGCAGGCTGTTGGTGCACCTCCACTTGGGGTCAGGCCTTTTCCATCCATAGTTCTTTCTAAATGAATTAACAATGAGCAGCAATGTGAAGCAATGCCAAGCAAAAAGCCCTCTGGACTTTTCTGGGCCTTACTTTTTATATGCTTTCTCTAATTATGCACCAGGGTGTTTTCTCATTGGCCAACCTTATGCCTTCCTCCTGAGGTACTCCTGTTCCAATATCAGGAGCTCTCCCAGGAAGATCATGTGCTCTCCCAGGTGCAAGTCATTTAGGGTGATTTCATATGCTCGTTTTATGAGACTGTTTTTCAGAAACACTTCCACAACTTTTCCATATTAATTCAACATAATTGTGTTCTGAAGAAATTCAAACCTCCACCACAGTTCACTATCCAAGAAATTCCCTGCGCTCCATCTATTATTAATACATCTTTAAAAGGAAGATTTTAGATTTAAGAGATTTGTCTTAGAAAGCGAATGTTATCATATGTCGTTCCTGATGACAGGGACAGCTTCACCACACATTCAAAATTTAGGAAGCCATCAAAGTGATCCCAAAGTGACAACCTCAAGAGAGAAGATCAGGACATGCACAGTAACCGGTGCCTGCAATCTCAGCCTTCAGGAGGCAGAAGCAAGAGGATGGACCGAAATCCAAATCTACATTACAAGTTCTGGACCAGCCAGGGCTATACATAGAGAGACCACGTCTTTTTTTTAGGTTAATTTTTTTTATTTGTATGTACATTGGTGTTTTAACTCCATGTATGTCTGTGTGACCTGGAACAGGAATTATAGACAGTTGTGAGCTGCCATGTGGGTGTTGGGAATTGAACCCAGGTCCTCTGGAAGAGCAGCCAGTGCTCTTAATCGCTAAGCTATCTCTCCAGCCTCAGAGACCACATCTTCTGAGAGACCACATCTTACAGAGAGAGAGAGAGAGAGAGAGAAAGAGAGAGAGAGAGAGAGAGAGAGAGAGAGAGAGCTGGGAAGATGGTTAAAAACACTTGTCCTTCCTTACATAGCACCCTGGCACCCTCACAGAAGCTCACTCTGCCATGATAGGTGGGAGGGGGAAATTGTTCATGACTAATCCTAGGGGATCCAGCACCCTCTTCTGACCTCCTTAGGCCATAAGCATACATGTGGCACACATATAGATATACAGGCAAAACACTCATATACATAAAATAAAATAAATATTAAAACACACACACAGAGGGAGAGCTAGAGATGACTCAGTGGTTAAGAGTACAGGACCAGGGGCTGGAGAGATAGCTCAGCAGTTAATAAAAGCACTGGCTGCTCTTCCAAAGGGCCAGGGTTCAAGTACCAGCACCCACATGGCAGTTCACAGCTGTCTGTAATGGCCAGGCATGGTGGTGCACACCTTTAATTCCAGCACTCTAGAGGCAGAGGCAGGCAGATATCTGTGAGTTCAAGTCCAGTCTGGTCTACAAAGTCAGTCAAGGACATCCAGAGATACACAGAGAAACCCTGTCTCAAAAAACAAACGGGGGGGGAAGGGGTTAGAGAGATGGCTCAGTGGTTAAGAGCACTGGCTGCTCTTCCAAAGGACCCGGCTTCAAATCCCAGCACCCACATGGTAGTTCACAGTTGTCTGTAATGCCTGGGTGTGGTGGCACACACCTTTCATCCCAGCACTCAGGAGGCAGAAGCAGGCAGATCTCTGTGAGTTCAAGGCCAGCCTGGTTTACAGAGTGAGTTCCAGGACAGCCAGGGCTACACAGAGAAACCCTATTTCAAAAACTAAAAAATAAACACACACACACAAAAGAGCAGAAGACCAGAGTTCAGTTCCCAGCACAGACTGTAAGCACGGCAGAGAGTGTCTTACGATGTCCCGTAACTCCAGGGGACTTGGTACTTCCGGCCTCTGCCTGCACCTGCACTCGTGTGCACACACTTACATGCAGACACATGCACATGATTTAAAATAACAAAAAATATATCTGAAAAAATATAGGGTGCACTTGGGTGACGGCTTAGGCAGTAGTGTTTGCTGTGCACGTGTGAGGAACTGCATTTGGATCCCCAGAGCCCACAGAGAAAGCCAAGTATAGTGGCGTGTGCAGAGAGAACTGGCGCTGGAGAGTTAGAGACAGGATGCTGAGGCTCCCGGGCCAGCCTGTCTAGCCAAACCCGTGAGCTCCAAGTTCAGTGAGAGGCCGTGGCTCAGAAAATAAGGCAGAGAAAAATGGAGAAAAACATGAATAGTCAACCTCTGAGAGAGAGGGAGAGAGAGAGAGAGGTTATTAAGCTTGGAAGTGTGCAATTAGTGTCACCCACTGTTTTATATGCTTGCTACCCATCTGGGGTCTGAGGGAACTTTAGGTGACCACCCCAACACTACACAAGAAGTGGTTTCTCCAGTCTAGTTCGGGGCATTCTGGGTGGATTCCACCCAGCTGATTCATACACGTGATATGGATCAACAAAAATCCCAAATCACGTAAGCAACAGAAAATATCTAAACACCCTGAGGAGAGGGACTGTCTCTGTCAGAACCACCCCACACAGGGGACCTCTATGTGGCTGTCATGGTGATTTAACCTTAATCTCCAAGGGGCCCCTTGACCCTGCAGAGACGAGGGGCCTTCTCCTGCACTGTTGGGGTTTCTGCACTGGTGCCTTCCTTTCCTCATTGTGTGTGGCATTGGCCTCCATCTCAGAGCGGCACCATGTAGAAAGGCAGGTTCCCACCTTCCTGCCCTCTCTATTATACCTTTTCCTGTCAAAGGCGTAGTCCCCTTATGAAAACTTCTGTTAAGTTGCCCAGTAGGACAGTTGATCTGTCTCATATGGAGGATCTGCTCCACTTTGTTATCACAAAGAGTCAGGTAGTTTTTGATCCAAAGGCATTCCACACACTAGAGATACGTACTGAATTACCTCTCGATCCCACCAGGCCGGTTCTTCCAGATCGTGGCTGAAAACCCAGGCACATGCCGATTATTTTTCATGATCCCTTCAAATCTCAGAATAGTGCCAAGTTAGTTGGTTAAATTTCGTAAGAAGAAAGCACCGATTTTCCATCAGGATGATGCAAGAAGACTGAGGAGGGTTGAAGAGGTAGCTCTTCTAGAGGACCCGGGTTCAATTCCCAGCAACCACATTACAGCTCACAACTGCCTGTAATTCCAGGATCTGACAACCTCATATAGGCAAAATACCAATGCTCATAAAATAAAGATAAATAATTTTTTAAAAAACTTAAGAAGAAGAAGACTGGCATGCCACCCATACAGGGAACCTTCCCCCACTCCCACCCCTAAGCTGAGGGACGAACCCAGTCCACTATGCTTGCCAGCCAGTCCCCCTACCACTAAACTAAGCCCTATCCCTGTAGTGTGCCTCTTTGGCATAAAAAAATTATTTTGAGCTGGAGATAATTGAGAGGAAACAAATTCAGACCTACTCAGGAGATAATGTGAATCTATTACAAGTCTCCATTAAGGCCAATAGTAAAATGAACCGCATGAAATTTTGTTTGTTTACTAAACAAAAAAAATTCCTGTTTACACCATGCTATTGTGAAGTAAGTGTGAAATAGCATTTGTCTATGAAAAAAAAATCAAAGCTCATGAAAAAGTATTACAGGAATGTTGGTATTTGTGCTGGTTAGTATAATGGGAATTAGTTTTCTTTAGTGAATTAGTATGTAGATCAACCTGGTACCTCACAGCACATAAAGGAGCTTGGATCTTGGCATTGCTTGGTTGCTAGAGGGACTTGGGGTGGAGATGGGCGGAGCCCAGTTGAGGAATGTGGACAGTGTCCTGTTGCAGGGGAGTGACGGAGAAGCCTCAGAAAAACGTCAATTGCCACAAGAAGCCACGGGGATCACTAGATACCACGAGAAAGTTCGTGAGCCCATGAGATCGCTAAAGACCACAAGTCCACACCCTATATAAGCTAGAGAGCTCCACGTGAAGCTCTCTTTCTCTTGCCCCCACAGATAGAGGAGACAGAATGGCATTCGGGAGAAGTGTGAAGCAAGGTTTGCCATTTGCCAATCTTTAGGCTGCAATAGCCTGAGGCAAATCAATGGTCAGAAACAGGCAAGTAAACAGGATTGCCCAGAAAACTGAGAGGCAGAGCACAAGAAAGAGACTTTTGCCACAAGCCAGGCCAAGAAGGCTGGCAGAAAAGGCTTGGCATAGAACCTGCTGAGAGAAAACTGGACACTGAAAATGTCCATCCAGGGGTCCAAGAGGGCTGGGAGAGTGAGCGAGGTGGGCAGAGTTCAGAGGCCACAATGAGGAAAAGTAGGGAGCACAGGCTGAGGAGACTGTGAAAGTGAGTCTCTACCGACAGAGGAAGCTGGCTCCAAGTTTTGTGGTTGAAGCAGGATTGCCTCACAAGCCAGCCACAAGCTAACCTGCAAAGGTAGCCCCAGAGGAAGCTAAGCCAAGCTGACTACCTGCCATGACTGCCAGAGTCAGACTGCTAATTACTATAAAGGGTGCCTGCAGATAGAAGACTGACTGCTAACCAGGATGCCCACATGGACCTGCGTTAAAAGAATTTTAATATCCTTTCAAGAAAAATGAAATAGGATTTGTTAAGAGTTCTCAGGTAGTAAGTGTTTATAGGCATTAAGTTATAGGTATTAGGTATTGTAGGTTATAAAATATAGGTGTTTTATAGGTGGTGTTTGTTAAATATCAATAAATATGGGTGTTTTAAATAAAACTTTTCTGTTACAAGTTAGTCTTTACTGTGTTGTCACAAACTAGAGTCTCCTGGGAAGAGGGAACTTCAGTTGTGGAGTTGCTTCCGTCCATTGGCCGGTGCACATGCGCGTGGGGACATGCTCTCAATTGCTAACTGATGTACAGCCCCTGAGCAGGTGGTCCCGGGTTCTGTAAGAAAGAAAGCAAGGCAGTGCGTTGCCTTCGCTTCAGTTCCTGCCTCCGACCCCTGCTTTGAACTCCTGGCTGGCTTCCTTACATGATGAACTATTACCTGGAAGTGTAACATGGAAGAAATCCTTTCCTCCTTGAGTAGGTTTTGGTTACAGGAACGGAAAGTAAACTAAGAAAGTATACAGGCCTATAATCCCAGTACTCCGGAGGCTGAGGCTGGAGGATCAAGAGTTTGAGGCCAGCTGGTTGTGACGGTGCTGCACGGCTTTAATCTCAGCACTTGGGGGGCAAAGGCAGGAGGATCTCTGTGAGTTCGAGGCCAGCCTGGTCTACAAAAGCAAGCCCAGGACAGCCAGAGCTGCTACAGAGAAACCTGTCTTGAAAACAACAACAACAAAACCAACCCCCCCCCCCAAAAAAAAGAGTTTGAGGCCAACCTGGACTACATAGTGACTCTGTCTCCCCTCCTCCCATATATATATATATAAAATCTCATAGGGAACTATGCACATACTTGTAACCCTAGTGCTTGGGAGGGTAAAGAGGATTCCAAGTTTGAGACCAGCCTGTGTTACATAGTAAGGCCGTGTCTCAAAGACTTCTAAATTATTTTAATGTTATTTGAGCATACTCCCCAAATTCCAAGTTGTGGTAGGGCCACTCCATCAATGCTCTTAGCTGAAACTTCCAGATAGCATGCTGCGCCTTCTCCCCTGGCTTCCTGCCTTGCCTTGCACAGTTCTGTTTGAAGACAGTTTCTTTTTTTTTTTTTTTTTGCAGCTTCCCGACCTCTCCCAGCCTGGCCTTCGTGGATCTGAGGAGAGGAGGGGCTTTGATCTGGATTAGGCTTGAACACTGAGGGAACATTCTGGCAGGTTTAATCTCCCACCCAGACCACTGAAGCTTCCGCCCGTCACCAGGAAGGCTGTCGCACTTTCTTATCATTGCCACGTTTACTTGAAGAGCATTCTTAATTTCCTTCAAAACTCTTCCTTTTGTACCCATAACTAGGCTGTTGCATAAGAGGCCTGGCTTTCGGTATATCTGAACTGTCAGTATGCTTTCCTCGCTAAGCCTAATCATCCCTAGGTTTTTATTTGAAGTGACAGACGTGTGGCTTTTTCCTTTCCCTCGAGCATTAGGGGGCCAGTGCAGGGTTATTAATCGACCTCATTTCAACTTTGTTGTGTCTGGCACGGGGGCGGGGGTTGGGGGAGGAGGAGGAGGAAGGGAGGAAGGGAGGAAGGGGGAGGCAGCCAGTAGGTGGAGCCATCAGAACACACACAGCGATTATCCATTAACTCCTCCACCTTGATCCCAAAGCAGCTACAGTAGCTTCAAAGGTCACTGATTACAGAGCAGCAGGACAAATGTAGCAATAATGGAAAACTCCAAAACTCCGTGAGAGTCACCAAGACCTGAGACAGAACCTGGGGTTGGAAAGGGGGCATCAGCAGACACCCATGCAGGGAGCTGTAAACCCTCTAATTTGTTGGGGAGGGGGAGGGGAAAGAAGACAAGACACCACCACAGTATCTGAGAGGTACAATAAGATGAGATGTGTCAGTTCAAGAATTGTCGCATGCATTCCCTGTTTGCCTATGGACAGCATGCTTGTTTATTTAGAGACAGTGTCAATTTTAGCTGGCCTCGGGTCGCTAAGTAGCCAAGAATGACTCTAAACTCCTGATCCTCCCGCCTCTACCCTGTGTTGGGATTACAAGCATGTACCACCATGTCAAGCTTTCTGCAGCACTGGGAATCAAACCCAAGGCTTGGCACATTGTTCTACCAAGCAAGGCTCACCCCTAACCCAGGATGTAAATTAACTGACAAAGGACCTGCTTCCTCCTGCTTCCCCCCCCCCCCCCACACACACACACTTGGAAAAACAGAAGTTGATCACCAGGGGGAACTCCAGGCCCTTTCCAGCCCAGAGGACTCTATGCAGAAAGTGTCCCCAGCTCTCTCCTTCTCTGCCATCTACTTGCCTGCCCATGAGTTTTGACTCCTTGAGACTCCTGACTTTTCTCTCTCTCTCTTCTTTCCTGTCACTTCTTGTTCACCGATGCTTGCTTCCTGCTTAATGGTGGGACAGGAATGGACTGTCTCCAAAGTCCTTTCAGCAAGAACTCATCCCAACTGCTCAAGGAATGCTGCTATCTCCTTGAGGGAGCCCCCTCAGCCCAGGCCACCTCCCATTTCTTGGGAACTATATCCAAGAACAGAAAAAGGTGGGTTTTTTTTTGGGGGGGGGGAGATTGAAGGACTGGACATTTAAGATGTTAAATTAGTTGTTTGGGGGGGCATACAGCTTTAGTACCTACAATGTCTTAGATTTCTATGTAAGCAGACAGAAACCCAACGCAATATAAATGTAAATTTGGTCCATCAGAATCTACCAACTAAAGCCGGGCAGTGGTGGCGCACGCCTTTAATCCCAGCACTTGGGAGGCAGAGGCAGGCGGATCTTTGTGAGTTCGAGGCCAGCCTGGTCTACAAAGCGAGTCCAGGACAGCCAGAGATATTCAGAGAAACCCTGTCTCGAAAAACCAAAGAAAAAAAAAAAAAAAAAAGAATCTACCAACTAACTTGTAACTAAGGGAGTTTTCCCACTTAAATCAATCAAATATATTCGTTGTCTTGTTTCCACAAGTCCCTTTTTTTTTTTTTTTTTTTTTTTTTTTTTTTTTTGAGGGGGTTTTTTTTTATTTTTTTTTGTCTTGGACTCGCTTTGTAGACCAGGCTGGCCTCGAACTCACAAAGATCCGCCTGCCTCTACCTCCCAAGTGCTGGGATTAAAGGCGTGCGCCACCACCGCCCGGCTCAAAGCCTTCCTCTAAAACCCACCCGCTCCAGGGAGCCAGAGCACTTTCTGTCTGGTGTTGCTTGATTCATGAGCACTGAATGCTCAAATAGCCTCATTGAATTTCAGATGTGTCTAAGTTTACCATGCAACAAAGCCTGCCCAGAGACATCATCTCATCAACTCCTGCCACATTGTAGAATCCCTCCCCTTCTTTTAGCCAGGTGTTATTTCTGATAAAACCTCCCATGGCAAACTCAAGCCCTGCACCTGCTTGCAAAGAAGTCAACCCCAGAGATATACCCAGGCACTTCACCTGGCCCGTCTTCTTCTCCTAAATGCTCCTGCTTAGCCAAGGACAGGGACAGAAAAGAGAAAATACGAAGACTCTAGAGCGGTGCTCCCTGTCTCTATACCCCGGTGACTTGGAACACGTTTGAAGCTGATTTTGTCCCTTGGCACAGGAAATATTCTGTCTCAGGACCATCTACTCAGCCTTCCCATAAGACTAAGTCCTTCTTGCCGGGCAGTGGTGGTGCACGCCTTTAATCCCAGCACTTGGGAGGCAGAGGCAGATGGATCTTTGCAAGTTCGAGGACAGCCTGGTCTACAAAGTGAGTCCAGGAAAGCCAGGGCTACACAGAGAAACCCTGTCTCGAAAAAACCAAAAAAAAAAAAAAAAAAAAGACTAAGTCCTTCCTGCCATCCCCACCCTGCACAGCCTGGTAATGTCTCAGAGACGAAGGATCAGGGTGATATAAGGTAGGAATCGGCTTAGAGCAGGCTGCGGGAGGGATCAGAGAGAGCTGGCTTGCTTACAGCCCTGTAAGGATCATGATGAAACCATCAAAACTGGTGTGAGAGGTCTCAGGTTCCATCCTCAGTAAGGGAGAGAGAGGCGTGAGGACAGGGAAGGGAGGGAGGAAGGAAGGAAAGGAAGATCGGTAAAGTCCTCTACTGGAGACTGCAGCCTATAGAACTGGGAGAGCAGGCCTCAAACCTGAAAGGACTAGAATTGAGCAGAAAGAGTAAGGATATCTCTCTGCAGATACTGATGGTGGCCAGGAGCTCATGGTCACACCAGACTGTCACAGAATGGACAGCACATTCAAACAAAAGACTCACCAAACAGGACATGTGTCTACCAATGTCTTAGTTCTATTACTGTGAAGAGACACCATCCAAGGTGACTCTTATATTTAACTGGGGACTTGCTTGCAGTTTTAGAGGGTTAGTTTATGGATATTATAATGGGAAGCTTACAGGCAAGATGTTGGAGCAATAGCAAAGATTGTTACATCCTGAGCTGCAGGTGACAGGCAGACTGGACCTGGTGTGAATTTTTGAAACCTTAAAGTCCACCCTCAGGGGCTTTAACAAGGCCACACCTACTCCAGCAAGACCACACCTCCTAATCCTTCCCAAACATTTCCACTAATTGGGGATGGGTACTGGAAATAAAATACACAGACCAAAGAGAATAATTGCAAATCCGGGAGAGATCTGGGCAAGCTATGGAAGTTACAATGCCATAAACTCAGATTGCTCATCTGAATCCAGTTAATGGGGAATGAAAGGAAGTGGTGGGAGAGGAGAGAAGAGAAGGAAGAAAGCTCCTCCCCTTGCTCAGGAAGTGAGAAGGTTGGTGTGAGCAGGAGCCTTCCAGGGGTGCCCAGTCTGGTCTAGAGATACAAGCCCTGGAGATAGAGACTCATCCCAGGGATTTCTCAAGTTGCTTCACATTTTTTTTAGGGAAATGTAAAGCATGTCAGGAGGTTGAAGGGGCATCATCTTCATTTCCCAAAGTGAGGCTGAGCTGTTGAGGCCACCAAGCTTGTCAGACAAAGCTCATGACACCTTTGATTTCAGAATGAGCTAAAATCCAAAGACCCAAAATCGAGCCCTGACTTTGTATCCAGTAGGGTGTGAATGTCTGACGGATGGTGAGGGTGTGTTTAGAGGGAGCAGGGGTGGCCCCTCAGATGGCCCTGTGGTGCTGAGCTGTTCTCCACCAGAGCAGGCTGAGCACGGGGTGGTGGGGGGGGGAGGACACGACTTTGTGGCTTCTTCTCTTTCTGGCTTACGGGAGCAGCTGCAACTTCGAAAATTCAAGTAATGGAGAGAGGGAGAGAGAGGAGAATCCAGATGTTAGGATCTAACTTAGCCTTGGTCACGTGTTAACTCTGAAGCACGGAGGAGGGGAGCGCAGCTGACAACACCCCCAGGACTGCTAGGAGTGGGTGGTGAGCTTGTTCCAAAAAAACAGCTAGAAAGCCTGCGGTTACCCCAGCCCCAAGAGTCCCTGGGGGCTGGCAGCAAGATGCAGGGAAGGAAGAATTCTCTCTCTTACATTGTAACTGAATAGACACTGTTTAGGTATTTCCAGGCCCATTGCTTTCTGTGCTGCATTCTGTCACCTGCTGTCTAATGGATCCTGAGTGCTCTCAGAGGGACCTCAGAGTAGAGTGGGGCTGTGTTTGTCTTTCATTTTAATATCCACCCAATGTGCTTTGCCACAGTATTTTGGTAGAACTTTAAAAGTATTTTCAAAGGTGGTGCTTTTGTTCTATTCTGTTTGCTTGTTTTGGTCAAAATTCTGCCACTCCATTCTAAATTACAAGGAACATGGAAAGCTAGGCTCTTGGTGACTAATCATTTTTTCTCTTTCCTACATATCAAGTTAAAAAAAAATGAATGGCCAGATATGTTGGTGCATATCTTTAATCTGGAGGCTGAAGCAGGAGTATCAAGAGTTAAAAATTAGTCACCGGGCATGGTGGCGCATGCCTCAATCCCAGCACTTGGGAGGCAGAGGCAGGTGGATCTCTGTGAGTTCAAGGCTAGCCTGGTCTACAAAGTGAGTCCAAACAGCCAAGGATACACAGAGAAACCCTGTCTTGAAAACCTAAATAAATAAATAAATAGTAATAATAATAATAATAATAATAATAAAAGAGTTAAAAATCAGTCTGGGCTACATAGTAAGATCCTATCTCAAATAAAATAGCATAACAAAAACAAAATTTTTAAAAACTACATAAAACTTTTGAATACTTTTTGGTAACTGTGACTTGTTTAAAGAGTCATTTGTGAGTTTTCAAGTGACAGATGGAGCATGACAATGTGACAACAGAAATATCGGTCACTTGAAGAACTGAGTTCTTTGCCACTCCAGCGAACACAGCTTGCCCTAGTTCCCACAGGGGAACACCCGGTTTCATCTAATGAACTCTCTGCTCTGGTTTTATTGCCACTTCAAGCTCTTGTCTAAGCAAGTCTGTCTTGTCATGGATGGTTGAAACACTTTATGGAATGTTATACTTCACAAAAAGTGTTGTGTCAAAACCCAAGATACAATTATAATTAAAATCACATTGTATTTCCTGCTGGTTGCTGAAGCCAATCATGAGAGTCTTATCTTCAATAAATAGTACATTTAGAATTCCCTGACATAGAAAATTATTTTTAAATGATAGCTCAGAAAAGAACTATGAAAATCTCTCATGCTATATATTATTCATATGATTTATATCATGTCCCTTGGTAGAATGTTGAAAATATTCCAATAAATTAGTTCAAGAAAAATTAAATATTTATTTAGTTGATGAAAGATTAAATATTAATGAAATGCTCAAACACCAATTATACTGTAGTACGAGCTTGTAAATATTTTCATAAGCAATCCTTGCTTCATATTTATGTAGTGGTATAGGCCAAGAAAAGAATCATTAATTTATATGGAAACCTTTTTTTCACCAATAAATTTTTCCAACTTACAGACTGGACTTCTGATTTTCAAAAAGGTGGAAAAAAACTTAATGTTATTACTTGGATTCATGGATAGTCCATATGTTGGAAGTGATAGAAATCCCAACACACAACTTGAACGAGAACTTGCCTGCATGCTTAGCTGAATGGTGTGGCCAAGATATGGCTCCAGGGATTGTTTCATTCAACAGCTTCAGGGAGATCACCAAGATCCTGGTACCATTCCCCTCCTCTGCTTTCTACTGGGCTAGCCTCTGCCTCTTGTTCATGGTTACTGATATGTACTACCCACCTCTCTCCCTCCCCTTCTGGACCAGGGTGCCCATTCTCAGAGCTGCAAGTTTTGAGCTAAGAGCTTCTATCTGTGAGGTGTAAGCTGCAGCTTGGCTTGTCTTAGCGGTCAGTGGTTCATAGCTGAGTCTTCTAAACATTATTTTCATGTTTATGAATGCCCAGGCTCAATTTGTCATCATTAAAATACTCGGGTTATATGGTTTTCTAAAGACTGGTCATGGTCAGATGTGGTGTGTGATGGCATGCATGTAATCTCAATATTTGGCACAGGGATTGTAAATTTGAAGCCAGCCCAGGCTTTATAGCAAAACACACACACACACACACACACACACACACACACACACACACACACCCCTAACCTTTGCGCCTCACTGTGCTCCTGAGGGCTGAAGTTTAAATCAATGGCAGAGGGCATGTTTACCATGCATAAGGGCCTAGGGTTGATACCTAGCATCACCTGTCCAATGTTAAAGTTCCTTGGCTCTTCCACAGAGACCTTAATGATTACTTGGAAAATCATACACCTAGGAAAGAGAAAAGAACACCCATCTTAGTCACTGTTCTATTGCTGTGAAGAGACACTATGACCAAGGCAACTCTTACAAAAGAAAGCATTGAATTGCTGGCTTGCTTACAGTGTCAGAAGGTTTAGTCAGTTGTCATCTGGTGGGAGCATGGTGGCACTTGTGGTGTTGAAACAGTACCTGAGAGTGACATCCTGATCTGCAGGTGGAGCGAACAGTGGGCCTAGTGTGAGCTTTTGAAACCTCAAAGCCCACCCGTAGTGACCCAGGGGCCACACCATCTAATCCTTCTCAACAGTGCCACTCCCTGACGACTAAGCTTTCAAATAAATGGGCTTATGGGGGCCATTCTTATTCAAAACACCACAATAATCAGCCTTCTGAGAACTTTGGGGCTTAGATTATAAGTTTGTTTTGTTTGCTTTTGTTTCCCAATACATGGTGTCTCTGTGTAGCCCTGGCCGACCTGGAACTCCCTTTTGTAGACCAGGCTGGATTCAAACTCACAGAGTTCCACCTGCCTTTACCTCCTAAGTGCAGGGATTGAAGGTGTGCGCCACCACACAGAGCTTCTAGGGTCAAGCCTTAAGTCTGCGTTCGTGAGCGTCTGCTAAGTCCATAGCTCCAACCTGACAGCCATATGCCTGGTCTAATATTTCATCAGAATTGACACAAATACACTCAGTTGAACCCTCCCATTGGAGCTTTGGCTTTTGGAGCAACAGCCATCAGAGTGAGCAGTTGGATTTGCCTCCCAGCTCAGCTGGTCAAAACCCATACTGTGGGAGTTGCAGAGATTAAGGGCACCCTGAGAGACCTAGAGGATGATTTTCATCACTGTCCCCTTTTTGCTCTAACCCAACAGGATGACAGTCAACTGCACAAACTGAGTGCTGCCCTGGCCCCAATCCCCACTGCTGTGCTGGGTATTGTCTTTGTTAGAGCAGATCAATACTGGCTCAGACACAGAGTGCCCACTCGGCTGACAGTGCAGTCTTCCCCATCCCTATCAAGAAAGAGGACCATGCTGGCTAGTTTTAGGCTGGTTTTATGCTAACTTCACACAAGCATGAGTCATTTGGGAAGGGGGAACCTCAACTGAGAAAATGCCCACTGGCCCGTGGTGCTTTTTTTTTTTTTTAATTTGGGGATTAATGTGGGAGGGCCCAGTTCACTCTGGGCATTTGCTAATCCTGAGCTGGTAGTCGTGGGTGCTGTAAGAATGCAGACTTAGCCAGGCAGTGGTGGTGCACGACTTTAATCTTAGCACTTGGGAGGCAGAGGCAGGAGGATTTCTGTGAGTTCATGGCTAGCCTGGAAAAACCAAACCAAACAAACAAAAGGGCAAAAACAAACAAACAAAAAAAACCCAGCAGCAACAACAACAAAAACACAGGCTGAGTAAAACATGAGCAAGCCAGTAAGCACCGCTCCTCTGTGGTCTCTGCTTCAGTTCTTGCCCTGACTTCCTCTGACGATGAACTATTGGCCTCAGAGTTTTAAACTGGAATAAACTCTTTTCTCCACCAAGTCACTTTGGTTGGTTGGTTGGTTGAGACAGGGTTTCTCTGTGTAGTTCTGAGTGTCCTGGACTCACTTTGTAGACCAGGCTGGCCGCCAACTCACAGAGATCCACCTGCCCTTGCCTCTGAAGTACTGGGATTAAAGGCATGGGCCACCATGCCTGGCTGATCACTGTGTTTTATTACAGCCATAGAAACCCTAACTAAGACCAGGCCCAGTCCTCTCTGTTTCAAGTGGGCTGATTGATCAATAGCACACCTCTACAATCTAGCTCCCAGTGATGTCAACTCCTGTCCTCTCTCATGAGGAAGCACAAAGGGACCACAATCCTCTGCCCAGTGGCACAGATGCATCACTATATTGATGACATTGTGCTGATCAAGCCAGGGGAGGGCAAAGTGACAAATACAAGAGAACACTGGGTAAAACTCTAGAGAGTTGGAGAGAGACATTGCAAACATGTGGAAAAGCCATGATGATAGGGAAGGTCTTAGGGACCAAGCAGAGATGCCCCTTCAAGAAAAAGGGGAAATGATTTAATTTTACATCATCCACTGTTATAATGGAAGCCCAATCCTGGTAGATCATGTCAGCTTCTTGCCAAGCTCAGCAACTCCTTCTGATCCATTTACTGAGCAGGACCCAGGGAGGAAAATGTTCTATGGCAAGCCAGGCCTTCTGCCTTTAGAACCGTGTGCATCCAGCGTCTAGCACTGTATAGTTCTAGAGAGACCTATTGTGACTGCTAATCTTGATGGGATTTAGAAACAATTCTCTGGAAAAGTCTTTAAGGAGTTATCTAGACTAGGTTGACTGAGGTAAGAAGTCCCATTCTCAGTGTGGGTGGTGTTATGCCGTGGGCTGGGTTCCCAGCCTGCATAGAAAGGAAAAAAAGTCCTGCTCCACACTTCCTGACTATGGATTCAATGTGACCAGCTTCCTCAGGATCCTACCATTATGACCACCCTGCCGGGATGTGTTGTCACAACAACAAGACAGAAGCTAATACAGTTGTGATGGGAAGAGATTCTGTGTTAGGTGTCCAGAAAGCCCCAGTGGGAGAGGCACATCGTGGCTGTCTGGGCTCTGGAGCCAGGCCTTTCCACCCACTGTGTTGTGACCTCCAGCTTAGGGTCAGCTCCCAGCATGCATCTCCGAAGAACCAGAACCAATAGCATAATGAAGAGAAACATGGGAAGAGATTTAGACTAGGAAGGGGCTCTCACAGTTCCCGAGGTTGAGAAGTCTCTTGGTACGCCTGTCCCATGGCAAACTGGAGAATCAGGGGACTTGGCGACATGATTCTGTATGTTTGAAGGTCTGAAAAACAGAAGGTTGGGGAAAAGGGTCTTCACCCTAAAGCTTCAGAACTAGGGCTCACAGGGGCTGCCAATGGAAGTCCTAACACACAGAGCATCAAGAACCACATTTTTTAAATTATTATATTATTTATTTCTTTGTGGGGCGAAGGATCATACACATATGAAGGTCAGAGGACAACTTGCAGGAGTCAGTTCTCTCCACCATTTGGGCCCTGGGGATTGGACTCAGGGAGCCAGGCTTGGCAGCAACTGTCTTTACCTAGTGAACCATCTTGCCAGCTCAGAACAAAGATTTTAATGTCCACAGGCAGGAAATGGATGTCCCAGCTCAAGAAAGGAGAGAATTTGCTCTTTTGGTACTGAAGGGGCTGATAGGTTAATATAAGTTAGATTTAGTGAATATCTAAGTTTCGGATACAGTCTCTTAATTCGGGGCATGAAGATCAACTGCTGTGAGCAATTAGCTTATCAGCTTATGGATGAAGTCAGGTGAAATGAGGGGAGTCTCTTTGGACTGAAAAACAAGGTTGAAGCCAGGTGAAACAAGGAAAGACTTTATGACCTGGCATTGCTTTCAACTGCTAAGTGGGCAGAGCCCAAATTAAGCTGAAGCAGGTGGAACAAGGAGTGATCCTATTTAAGGACAAGTGGATGACGCCAGAGAGGCACGTGCGTGCTAAGGGCCCCCGATATGAGAGAGCTCCGAGAGTCCTGCTGGAGAAAGTTCTGGTAGACCAATGGCCAGATCTCCCTGAGGCAGAAGGAAGCTGGTGAGCAGAGAAAGCCTCGGCAAGACAGCAAAAGGCCAAGGACTAAACCCTGTGGCTCAGCTTTTGCCTAGAGGGGTTTGACCTGTCCGAACAGTGGCCTGAACGGAACTGTGGCCAGCTTTAAAGACTGAGGCAGAACGGCAGAGTTGCTGATACGAAGGAAGTAAGGTGGCCTACAGACGCTGAGGTCTCCCAGAGAGAAGAAAGCCTCAAGCCTTATTTAAAGTGAGACTTCGATAGCCAATTTACCCTGACGAACCTGCGTCTGAGCTATTCCAGAAAAAGGACTGCTAAGTGCGTTAAAGAGTCTACCCCCGAGACTGGTTTCCTGACGACTGAGGACCTGCCCCAGAGACTGTATCATTCTAAAAGGGTATGAAAGTAGTTGTTATGATTATCAATAGGTTTAGTGGATAGGTTAAAGGGATTGTAGGAATTTATAGGATTAATAGTTAAGAAATTAATGGTGTTTGTTATAAGTGAATTTAGTAATAAATAAATAAGAGTTAAATAAATAATAATTTTAAAGTTCGGTTTCATGGTACCTTTTTTTTTTTTTTCCTGTTTGGTCCTCTAAGTACAAGACAATGATCACCATGTTGGTGGAGGTGGGTCTTCTGCACCCAGAATTCAAATGTTCTTCTCTTCTAGAAATATCCTCATGGACACACCACAGAATGATGGATAGTGTCTAGGCATTCCTTAGCTGGGTTGGATTAACACATAAAATCATCCTCACAGCCTCAGACTGCAAGACATTGAGTAACCATGTGACCAGAGATGCTCTCAAAAGACACACGTATCAGATGTGCCAGACTATAAAAACCAGCCAAGCCTAACAGCAACCCAAGATTCCTTCAAGAGGCAGTGGGTGTATCCGGGTGTCTTAGTTTGGGTTTCTATTGCTGTAAAGAGACACCATGACCATGACAACTCTTTTTTTTTCCTGATGATTTTTTTTTTTTTTATTTCTTCAAGTTACATCTCAATCACAATCCCCTCCCTACTCCCCCCTCCTGTCCCACCCTTCCACCCTCTTCCCCCTCAACCCCCTCATCCTCTATCCTTTTTTTTTTTAGTTTAAGGTATATCTTTTTCCCCCAACAGCTCCCCGTTTCAGTCCAACAAATGGTTCTTTCTCTTATAACAATAAATATAATACAAAACAACAGAAATACATAGGCCACAATTATGAGAGTTATATGGCTTAGCATACATTCCCAATGCATGACAACTCTTATACAGGAAAGCATTTCATTGGGGGGCTGGATTACAGTTCAAAGGTTTAGTCCATTGTCACACGGTGGGAAGTATGACTGCATGTAGGCACACATGGGGCTGGATAGGTGACTGAGAGTTCTACATCCAGATCAGCAGACAGCAGGAATAGAGAGACACTGGACCTGGCTTGAGCATCTGAGACCTCCAAGCCCACCTCCTCTCCATGACACACTTCCTCCAACAAAGCCACACAGTTTAATGGTGCCACTCCCTGTGGGTCTATGGGGGCCACATTCATTCAAGCCACCACATCAGGATTGGCTCAAGTAGGCCCACAGGTTTAAGGAAACTGCATGAGCAGGAGTCTTAACCACTCTGTCACCTACCAGTGCTGAATGCTGCTTCTCCAGTATGTCACACCCATTTATATCCACCTTGGGGTGGGAGGTTGGGGCTCCTGGATGAGTCAGGAGCATACATAGGTACAAAGCACAGAAGGGTTTGTGCTCCTGTCACCTGCTGGGGCTGGACCCGGAAAAGCAGGAGGAGAGCTTTCTGTGAGCTGAGCTTCTTGGGGTCCCCTGGGCCGTGCACTTCATGTACAGAGGCAAGAAGTGGCCTGAAGTAAGAATGTTCATGGACTCAGGGCTCACGGCCAATAGCTTGGCAGGGACCTTGGGACACATTAGAAGGTTGAGGAGAAGAAGATTTGGGGAGAGGCATGTAGATGGGAAATATTTGTGTTTCATGTTCATATAATCAACGAGGACCACCCGGCAGCTGGAGTGAAGCCAATCCCACCAAGACCAGAGAACAGTTTTGACAGGAGAAAGCCTGCTGGGAGGCAGAAACAACAAATGTCCAAGACAATGACAAATCCAATAAGGAGCCAAGAAAAATGCCCCATCCTTGCTGTCAGAGTTGGGAGGTCGTCTTGGTCCGATCTCACCTATGAAGTCACTCATTAGGCTTGGCCACTTTCAAAACAGGGTGCGCCTTACCTCCAAGACTCCTGGGGACTTTCAGGGCATTGGCACTATGTCTTATGTGGTTCAAGTTTTCCCTTTCCCCACCTGCAGGCTCCCAGCCAAGTCAGGATAGAGAAGAACGCGTTTTGATGAGACGAAGACAAGAGGCAGATACTAGTGGACTCATTTGAAGAAGTTACACAGAAAGAAGGGAGCTATATTGAGAAGAAAGAATGCTTAGGCTAACTCCTACCCAACCACCTCCACATCTCTGAAAGAAAAACGTAGAAGGAACTACGGAACCTGGAAGAGGGAAGCAGATGACAAAATGACTCAGAGACGGAAGTAGAGTTGGAGTGAAAAGGTAAGCGGGTAACCAAACAGAAGACCAAGAGGAGGGACGTTCGTCCCCCAGAGCCTGCAGACACAGACAGCCAGACACCATGGAAGCGGGGATATATCCAAACTTACAGAGACCTGCCTGCCTCTGCCTCCTGATTAAAGGGTGTGCTCCACAGAGCAGGCTGTGGTGGCATAGGCCTATAATTCCAGCACTTAGGACGTCGAGGCAGGAGGACTGTCGTGGGTTTGAGGCCATCTTGGGCTCCATAGCAATTGCCAAGCTAGCCAGGGAGAACAGAGCATGACCTTGTCTAAACAAACAAACAAACCTACAGGCATGCTCTACCATACCCAGCAAAGATTAATTTGATTTGTGTGTGTGTGTGTGTGTGTGTGTGTGTGTGTGTGTGTGTGTGTGT
>CAJQZJ010001558.1:857238-877885 GCA_907164525.1 Lophiomys imhausi
GTGTGTGTGTGTGTGTGTGTGTGTGTGTGTGTGTGTGTGTGTGTGTGAAAGCTCATGAGCTGCAAAGCACATGTGGACATGACAGGACAAGTTTTTAGGGGTTGGGTTTCCTTCTTCTACCTTGCTGAGGCAGGGGCTTCACCATTACTTCTGCTAGCTCCTTGAGCACAAGACTTGGCTACAGCAAAGGTCTTCCCGGTGCTTCTTTTCTCCTCAAACTGTATGTCTTGCACTTCTCTTTCTCCAGTTTGCTCCTTTTCATTATAGATAGGCATAGGAGTAATTACTGAAAACCACAAGACACGGTCAATACTGGGCGGTAGTAAAATCTCCTCTGCCAATGCTGTTAATCTAAAATGCTTTCATTTGCCCTCAGGCAGATTTTTAGGACAAGGGCAAAAAGAAAAACCATAAGAAAGGTCTCTAGGCTACTTACTAATAGTCTCCCCCTCTGAAACTTCTAGAGCTTGACCCCCACAGTTCAAATCACCCTCAGCACTGTTTACCATGCTCCTACTAGGATGGTCCAGTAAGCCCTGCTTGAAGTTTCTAACCGCTTTTCTAGTCCAAAGTCCCAAAGTCCACATTCCATCACCAACATGGTTCAGCCTGTCATAGCAAAACCCCAGTCCCTGCTTCTAACTTCCGGCTTAGTCGTTGCCCTATTGCTGTGAAGCGACAACATGACCAAGGCAATTCTTACCAAAGAAAGCATTTAACTCGGGTCTTGCTTACAGTTTTGGAGGTTTAGTGTGTTATCACATCATCCTGGCAGGGAGTACGGTGGCAGGCAGCCAGGCAAGCTGGAGAAGAAGCTGAGAGCTACAACCTGATCAGCAAACAGAGAGAGAGAGAGAGAAAGAGAGAGAGAGAGGAGATAGGGCCTAGCTTGGGCTTTTGAAACCTCAAAGCCCACTCCTAGTGACACACTTCGCCAACAAGCCCACATCTCCTAATCCTTCTCCAATAGTGTCACACCCTGATGGCTAAGTATTCAAATGTATGAGCTTATGGGAGCACTCTTCTCCAAACCACCAGAGTCACTGAGTTGTATTTTCCAGGCCAGGTGGTCCCCAAGCTTCTGGTTGATTCTTCTGAGCCTCCACCTCCAATCTCAATGAAAGACTACTGGAGTTGCCAGGTGGTGGTGGCACACGCCTTTAATCCCAGCACTTGGGAGGCAGAGGCAGGTGGATCTCTGTGAGTTTGAGGCCAGCCTGGTCTACAAAAGCGAGTCCAGGACAGCCAGAGCTGTTATACAGACAAACCCTGTCTCGAAAAACCAAAAAAAAAAAAAAAAAAGACTACTGGAGTTATAGATTGGATCCATTGCATCTGGCTTTTCATTTGTTCTGTTTTATGTGCATGGGTGTTTTCCCTGCATGTACGTCTGTGCATCAGGTGTGTGCCTGGTGGCAAAAAGGCCAGAGGAGGGTGTTGGATCCCGTGGAACTGGAGTTACAAATGAACGTGAGCCACCATGTGGATGCTAGGGATTTGAACCCAGGTCCTCTGGAAGAACATCCAATGCTCTTAATTGCTGAGCCATCTCTGCAGCCCACAAATTGGCTTTAAACTGGCTTTTTTTTTTCTTTCCCCTGTGGGTTCTGGGGATCAAACTCAGGTCATCAGGCTAGCCTGGCAAGTATCTTTATCTACTGAGCCTTCTCTCCAGCTCAAGGGTACAGTTTTCTTTACCATTCTGAATGCTCAAACTAGAGTTGGTGTCTAACATGGAGGCTTCGCCTTTCTGCTCTTTTAGACATGAAGGGTAAGGGGCTGGGGCTGTCACTCAGTGGGAGGTTGCTTGCCTAGCACATACAAAGCTCCGGGTTCCGTACACAGCACTTCAAGACAACAGAAAAGAAAAGAAAAAAAAGGTGAAGAATTGCACTTGATTTTAGTTGAAACCTCTCTGCTGCTGAGCAGAACTGGATGTCCCAGCTGGACCCAGGATGACAGGCAGACTGGCCTGGCTGCTGCTGGCAGCACTCAGGAATAGTCTGCAGCTCATGGCGGGTAACTTAGGTGACATACCACCTGTGCTTCCAAACATGAGGGGCCTGGTGCAAATCATTCCCATGCCTGCACGGTGATGATGCCCTCAGGTGAAAAATTTAAAATACGTACTGCTAGCCGACCAGAGGGCTTCTATTAAGTGTTTTCATAGAAAAACCTATGAGTCACAGGGCAGCCGTGAGGACGGCGGCAGCATGAACCCCGCCTGCCTCCATGCTGGTGTGTACCTGCGGTCGGCTGCTGAAGCCAGCCAACATTATGAAACCAAAGCACACAGGGAAGCACTGTTCTCCCAGGAGGAGAAATTTATTTTGTTGACTAATATTTAAACAGTTTAACATGCCTCCTGATGAACTGTCTTGGCTTGGAAAAGAGCATGTAGCAAGTCTGCGTGATAAATCCATCATTTTTAATGCCCAAGGAATGTGCAGACAGGTTTTATTAACAGAGCATCTGCTTCTCTCCTTCTCCACTTAATGGGTGTTTAAAGAAAGTTGATGGAAGGAGTTCCACATCTCTGAGGCCCTTTGGCCTTGGCCTCAACAACGTGCGGGTGCAAGCAAGGCTTGTGATCGTTAACAAGCTGCAAAGCCCCACAATACTTCGGGCACCCAGTTTCCACCTCCTCAGCATCTGCACTTGGCTGCCCGTCCCCAGGACAGGCTGCCCAGCTGGGCCTCCTCTACCAGCAGCTGCCTCCCGCCTGCTTCTCAGCGAGAGCACCTCCACCCCACCCCAAGCACCGCTGTTGCTCCTGTGGCTGGGCAGCATCCGATGCCTTTCCAGTGCCATGGCCAACCGGTCCCTGTGGGTGGCTCCAGAGCCCACAAGTCACCAAAGTAGCTGCGGTCCACTGAGACCGGGAGGTGTGAAGGCAGAGGGAGAAGGGCTCCCCGGGTAGCTCCACTCACTCCAGTCCTTGAACTCAGAGGGGCAGGGCGCTCCGCAGTCTCCAGCAACACCCATCAGTGCCCACGTCTGTCTCCATGAAGGTTCTGCACCTTCTCCTCAGACTTTTCTGGGAAGCATTACCACCTATTACTATTCTCTGCCTCTCTCATGTCCTTCCTCTGGATTCCCTCTGCGTGTGTGTGTGTGTGTGTGTGTGTGTGTGTGTGTGTGTGTGTGTATTTCCTCAGAGTATCAGCAGCCCTGTGCCCCTGTGAGCAAAATATGCACATACATATGAGGCTGGAGAGATGTCTCAGCAACTAAGAACACACACACACATACACCTCTACGAGGAAATGCATTTTGAGAAACTGCTAAGCCTGCAAATCACAGCCCTGTTCACAAAGAAAACCACAGCAAACCATTTCACCTGGGGACTCCCAAGGGCCAGTGACATGAAATGATCGGGGACAGACAAGGGCACGTTTATATTCTAGACTGCACAGACACATTTGTACTTTATATTATTGCAAGGAATCATAACACGTACATGGTACTAATGGTTTCTTCCGAGTCTTAATCTAGATGCCGCTTCAGGAGGAGGGCAAGGGTCAGTGGCTTCTGAAGTATTTGAACTCTGATGAACAGGTAGGTGACAGAGAACGAGAGAAAAGTGCAGGAGGTGACAAAAGAGAACGTCACCAGCACCGTGGGTCTCAGACCAGGCTGCCTGCCTGGCCAGAGGGGAAAGACTGAGCTTTGGAATGGCTGGCTGCCTTTGCTCCCATTCCCTAGAAAATATTCCAGCTAAAGATGAGAGAGAGAAGGCAGGCCCGTGGCATGTCTTTGGGAATACCAGATTGCTGGCTCACAGCTCAGGGTTAGTTCCTGTTTCTGCTCTCTAGTGTCTGTAGTGACAGGTCACATCCGTTCTGGGATTCTGGCAACAAAGGACCCTGTCCAGGAAAGAGGATGAGGGGACTTACTTAGCATTCTTGTCACTTACTCATGCTGTAAACTATGTATAATGGTACAGGACTAGATTTGGGAGACTGAGGCAGGAGGATCTCAAGTTTTAGGCTTGCCTAGGTTACATCGTGTAGGCTTGTCTCAAGATGAACAAAAACCAATCAGAACACATCAAGAGTGGAACATGTACCCCAAAGATGGGTATGTACTTCAGTAGAGACAGGTCACTCGGAGTGAGGGCCCACATGTGGCTAGCTCTGCTACAGGGATAAGAGCCAGGGGACCTTAAGATGCGTTTAAAAGACGAGGTCCATGAGCCAGGTGTGATGGTGCACGGCTTTAATCCCAGCACTCGGGAGGCAGAGGCAGGTGGGTCTCTGTGAGTTCAAGGCCAGCCTGGTCTACAAAGTGAGTCCAGAACAGCCAAGGATACACAGAGAAACCCTGTCTCGAAAAAAAAAAAAAAAAAGATGAGGTCCTTCTGTGTGTGATGATGCACATCCATAACCCCAGAAATTCAGAGATGGAGGTAGGAGGGTTAGGAACTCAAGGGCAGCCTTGGTTACATAGAATGTTCAAGACCAGGGGTTGGAAAAATGGCTCAGTGGTTAAGAGCAACAGCTGCCCTTCCAGAGGACCCGGTTTGATTCCCAGAACCCACATGGTGATTAACAGTAGGTAGTCTGTAACCACGGGCCCAGGCAATTTGATGTCCCCTCTGGCCTCTGTTGGTACTGCATGCATGTGATGCATTGACACACATGCAGATAAAATAAAAATAAACGTACATTAAAATAAAAAAATTAAATTAAAAAAGAAAGGCATTTGGGGGCTGGAAAGATGGTTCAGCAGTTAAGAGAACTGGCTGCTCTTCCAAAAAACTTAAGTTCAATTCCCAGGATCCACATGGCAGCTCACAACCCGACTTCTATAACTCCAGTTCTAGGGAATCTGATGCCCCCTCCTGGTCTCTGTGGGTACTGCATGCATGTGGTACACATACACACAGACAAAAACTAATACACATAGAATAAAAGAAATTTTAAAAGAAAGTTCAAAGCCAATCTGGGTTACAAGAGTCTCTGCATTCAAATGTAAAATTAAGTAATAAAAGAAGATAAACTAAAGGAAAGATCGGGTTTTAATATACATCAGAGATAGCAGGGACCTCGGAGGCTATGCCTGCAAAGTGGTTACTCGCCTGAAGAAGCCACTGCCACCATGATCACTGGAACATGGTCATATGGTAATTAGAAATCAGGATCCCAAGCACGAAAGGCAGAAGGTTAATCAGGGGTAACAATGTCTGGGGACATAGTTCAGTTAGTGGAGTACTTCTCTGGCTTACACACAGCCATAGGTTCAATTCCCAGTATGACATAAACCGGAGGAGGTAGGCCATGCCTGTTGTCCCAGCCCAGGTAGAGGCAGGTCCATAACTCTAGTTCCAAAGGATCCCTCTGTGGGTACCAGTCACACAAATAATGCAGACTTACATGTAGTCAAAACACTTACACATATAAAATTTAAATTTAAAAAGATAGGGTTTTGCTATGTAGCCTGGACTGGTCCGGACCTTGCCATCTTCCTGGCTCAGCCTTCTGTGTGCTGGAAACACAAGCATGTGCCACCGCTCCTGGCTTCTTCCCTCTCTTGAATGTGGGGTGAATATGAGACAGCTGGGGTCAAACTGCCTGCTTTTTCTCTGACATAGGGTAGAGAATGGGGTTCTGGTTCTGTAGACAAGTGGACTCCCATTGGTCACACCTGAAGCAGTCAGACTTGGAGTCAGGGCGAGGGGTCTTAGCACACAGCTTGCTGCAGCCAGTCACTTACCACTCAGCAGCAGGCAGGCCCAAAACATCTTTCGTGAGAGGGTGCTGGGCCATGTTCAGTCAGAGGACACATTGCTCTGAGGAGAGGTCCCTAGAGTCCCAGGGACCTCACCCTCATCTCACCCCAGGTGGAAAAGTGAAAAGGGAACTCTGATCACAGCCCCACAGCCGTCCAGCTCCCTAACCCTAAGGGCAAAGGTGACCAAGATCCAGCATCCTGAAGCAGACTCTTCTGCTGCCTCTCTGCAAAATGGGAGGTGGGTGGGTGGCATGGAGGGTTGGAGTGGGGAGTTGGGGAAAGTGGGGGTGACAACACAGAGACTTCCTTCAGTACAAGGATTTTGTTTATTTGCTTGTTTGTTTTGTATCTAACTATCGATTCAAATTCAGAAAAGACTCCATGGGGTGCTGTAAGGATCTGGAGGGGGCTGTAGTGGAGAGACACTCACACCTGAGAACAGGAAGCACAGCAGAAACCACAATAGCTGGGCCAGGAGGCCAGGATGTGGGCTGTAAATAGCATCCAAGATGCCTGAGAAGAGAAATTTGTCACAGTCAAGTGAGAAACCACCCAGAGATGAAAGCTAAGAGACAGGTTCAGACACAGGGTCTGCAGACTAAAAGGGAACTCTGGGAACAGAGCAGATATGGGAAAACAGTAATCAAAGAATGGAAGGACATAGATTTCAGGTATAAAGTTACACACAGAGGGTAGTCTGCCTTCCAAGCAAAGCTGTTAGAAGGGGACCTCGCTGATACCTGCTGTGATGAATTCTCAAAGGAAAACAGTTGAGCAGTTGGGCATGGTGACATTTGCCTGTGATCTCCGCACTTGGGAAGTGGAGGCAGGAGGATGACCATCAGATTGAGGTCAGCCTTGGCAGTCTAGTGAATGCCAGGGCAGCCTGGGCTACAGAGTTGAACCCCTATCCCAAAACTCAAACCAAACCAAGGGAGCCAGAGAGAAGGCTCAGCAGTTAAGAGCACTGGCTGCTCTTCCAGAGGACCTGGGTTCTGCCCCCAGCACCTACATAGCAGCGCCTAGAAATCTGTAATTCCAGGTCTAAGGGATCCATCGCCCTCTTCTGGCAACTACAGGCACTGCATGCATGAGGTGCGCAGATACACTATGCGGACAAAACACCCATTCTCATAAAATTAAAAACAATAACAACAAGCCAGGCATGGTGGCACACGCCTTTAGTCCCAGCACTGGGGAGGCGGAGGCAGGCAGATCTCAGTGAGTTCGAGGCCAGCCTGGTCTACAAAGCGAGTCCAAGACAGTCAGGGCTACACAGAGAAACCCTGTCTCAAAACAAAACAAAAAAATCACCACCAACAACAAACCTCTAACCCAGGGATCACTGAGATGACTCAGAGGGTAAATAAGCCAAGAACAATGACCTGAGTTCAGTTTCAGGACCCACATAATAGAAGGAAAGCGATGACTCTGGAAAGTTGTCTTCTGATAACCACACATATACTGGAACTTCTTTCTTGTATATAAGAAAGATACAGCTGCCAGGTGGTGGTGGCGGCACATGACTTTAATCCCAGCACTTAGGAGGCAGAGACAGGTGAATCTCTGAGCTGGAGGCCAGCCTGGTCTACAGATCAAGTTCCAGGACAGTCAAGGTTACACGGAGAAACCCTGTCTCAAAACAAAACAAACAAACAAAAAGATAAAGCCTTGGTTTCAATTCCCAGCACTCATATACATATACACATACATGCCCACACACATACACATGAACATATATATATACACATACACACATATGCACAAACACATACACACATGTGTGCTGTGTGTGTTAGTACATGCAGAGGCCTGAGAACACCTTTGTGTTCTATCTTTCTATATGTTCCTGGGGTTTACCTTGGGACCTGAGGCTTGCACAGCAAGCTCTGCACATGTTTAGCCCTTCTTTTATGATTTCAAAGCAGGTTTAAATTACGGAACAGAGCCGGGCGGTGGTGGCGCACGCCTTTAATCCCAGCACTTGGGAGGCAGAGGCAGGCGGATCTTTGTGAGTTCGAGGCCAGCCTGGTCTACAAAGTGAGTCCAGGACAGCCAAGGATACACAGAGAAACCCTGTCTCGAAAAACAAAAACAAAAAAAAAAAAAACAAAACAAAACAAAAAAACCAACCAAACAAATTACGGAACAGAATGATAAATAAGGATCTTACAGACAAATAGGGAAAAAATGACAAAGAAGCCCAAATTAAAATAAACTCAGATTTTTCACAGCACTCAAAGAAGTAAAGGTCAGTTTATTCTTTCCTCTGCTCATCGTTAGAAGCACATCTTCCTTTGTGACCTATTTGTATGTTTTCTGAAACAGGATGAAGGATATAAAAAGGAACTTGAACTCTACTTGGCTCTTCAGACACCCCTGATGCAATTCCTGGTCTCACTACCCTCAGTGCACACTGATATTTCCTGTTCTTGCCTAGGCCTTTCTGTGTGTTAAAATGCAGTCACAAGCTGTGAAATAAAGGAAATCTATATCTACAGTTAGAAATACATGAGTCTAGAAAAATCTAAAGAAAAAATAAGTTTGTCATTTGTGTATGCAGGCAACAAGAAACCCCAAGGGCAGAGCTGTTTAAAACTTAATCCCTTCAGAGTACTCATGCTAAATCACCTAAAGATGTGTAGTATGCCTCGTCACTGGGAGGAAATCAGATGCAAACATGGAGGCAGGCAAGGTGGCACCAACTATAATTCCAGCATTCAGGATGCTAAAGCAAGAGGATTGCCCTAAGTTTTTTTTTTTTGTTTTGTTTTGGTTTTTCGAGACAAGGTTTCTCTGTATAACAGCTCTGGCTGTCCTGGACTCGCTTTGTAGACCAGGCTGGACTCCAACTCACAGTGATCCGCCTGCCTCTGCCTCCTGAGTGCTGGGATTAAAGGTGTGCGCCACCACGCCGGGCTAGATTGCCATAAGTTTGAAGCCAGCCTGGGCCATGTAAGTAAGTTCCAGGCCAGTGTGGGCTATAAATGAGATTTTATCTCCAAACAAAACAAAACCAGTAAGTAGCTAGAAAACTTCTATATAGTCCTGCACCTTCAACATACAACCTGTCTGTGATAGCTCATGTTTTAATCCCAGCACAAGGGAGACAGAGGCAGGCAGATCTCTATGAGAGAAGCCAGTCTGGTCTACACAAAAAAGTTCCAGGCCAGCCAAGGCTACACAGTGAGTCCTTGTCACAATAAAGAAACAAACAAACAAATAAAATATAGGTATAAAAGTCACTAAATGTAATATACATTTGTATGTGTGTGCATGTTTGTATGGATGCCACTGCTCTTTATACACAGGTATGTGTGGAAGCCAGAGGTCAACTTTGGCTGCTGGTTATCAGGTGCCATCCACCCTGGTTTTTGAGACAGGTCTCTCTTTGGCCTGGAAATTGAGAAGTGTGGGAGACACAGAGGTCCTTGTGCTCACAGATGAGCACTAAGGGACCCAGGAGTGTTAAACACACAGGGTTGTCCCTTCAAAGGGTGGGATGTGTAACCTGTTTTCTGCTAGAAGGCTGGGAGCAGAGGTGGTAAGCAACCTTCATGACCTTTGACCACACTGGGTCCTCTCCAAGACCCTTATCATGACCTTGTCAATCTACAGAACCTATCTTCATGGAAGATGTCACTTGTACTTTATGAAGAGTTTCGATGTAGTCATGCCTTAAGCTTTATTGTGCACACAGGATTGAATTAATCATCACCAGGAAAAAAAAAATCACCAAATTATGCTGTCCTTAAATATGTCTGAAGCAAACTACTCAGGGTCAGACTGTCAAAGTTGGAGCCAGCACCAGCTACTGAGTTGTACTGAACCAAACTTCTTTTTTGCTTCCCCCTGGATCATAAGTCTGCTGGCCCTGGCGGTCACAGAGACCCCTGCAGAGAAGTAGCAAAACTGGCTAACCAATAAGCTTCAGGGATCTTGTCTTCCTCTCCCCAGCACTGGGATTACAAAGGCCAGCCACCATTTGTAAGATATATTTTTATTTATATGTGTGTGTGTGTTTGTGTGAATGTACGTGTGTTCAGGTGCCCTCAGAAGCCAAAATTGGGCACCAGATCACCCTGGAGCTGGAGTTACAGGTGACTATGACCCACCCAGCAAGGGGCTGGGACTAAACTCAGGTCTTCCAGATGAACAGCAAGTGTTCTTGCATTGCTGAGGTGTCTCTCCAATCACTGCTGTTTATTTGCTTTGATTTGTTTTAATGTGGGTTCTTGGGATTCAAACTCAGGTCCTCAGGCTTGTGCAGCCAGCACTTTCCTAATCAAGCTATTGCCTTACCCCTATGTATGAATACATTAATATGAGAAAAAAAAATGTGTGAGGAACACAGTGAACAGCACAAGCTTTAGTCGAAGTGAGGAGGCAGAGTAGAAAGGGAGAGCCTTGGCTGGGTGGTGGTGACGCACACCTTTGATCTCAGCACTCAGGAGGCAGTGGCAGGTGGATGTCTGTGAGCGCAAGGCCAACCTGGTCTACAGAGTGAGTTCCAGGACAGCCAGGAATATACAGAGAAACCCTGTCTTAAAATGTTTTTAAAGAAAGAAAGAAAGGGAAAGACTTGACTATCACCTTACTTTCTGTGGGGAAAAGTTTTTTTGTTTTTGTTTTGGCTTGGTTTGGTTTGGTTTGGTTTTACGAAACAGTGGTTCTCTGTGTAGCCCTGGCTGTCCTGGACTCACTTTGTAGACCAGTCTGGCCTTGAACTCACAGAGATCCACCTGCCTCTGCCTCCTGAGTGCTAGGATTAAAGGCACGCACCACCATGCCCGGCTTGTTTTTGTTTTTGAAACAAGGTCTCACTATATAGCTATGACTGGCTTGGTACTTGCTCTGTAGACTAGATTGACCTTGAACTTAAATTAAAGAGATTCACCTGCCTCTGCCTGCTGAGTGCTGGGAGTAAAGATGAGTGTCACCATGAATTTCTCAGATGTTTTTTTTTTTTCTTTTTGAGACCAGCCCTGGCCCCTGAAGAGTTAACTCTCACCAGTCACAGAGAGCACTGGCCCCAGATAATTAAGTTTCATATCCTCAGAGTAAAGTCTGCTGAGTAATTAATCGCCTATCTATGCAGATCTTCCCAGTCTCCCCTGACCATGTCAAAGCCAGTCTTTGACAAGGAAATACACATACCACCATGACAAAATAACAGAAAAACAAACACTGCTCATCAGTAACTTTTAAAAACAATGGTCTAAGTTCCCCAATAAAAAGATACAGACTAGCCAGGCGAACGCCTTTAATCCCAGCACTTGGGAGGCAGAAGCAGGCAGATCTCTGAGTTCGAGGCCAGCCTGGTCTACAAAGCAAGTCCAGGACAGCCAGGGCTGTTACACAGAGAAACTCTGTCTCAAAAAACCAAAAAAAAAAAAAAAAAAGATACAGACTAACAGAATGGATGTGAAAACAGGATCTATCCTTCTGCTGCATCCAAGAAACACACAAGGGCCAGAGCTGGTAGCTTCTGGCATAAGGCTGCCATTGATGATGAATAACTGGGAGAAAGAAAAGAAGGAGAAAAAAAAAAAACCAAGCACACATTCACACATTCACACTCACTGGATAAGACAAAGGGAACTCCCACAAACTTCACACATGTACACACACACACACAGACAGACAGACAATCACACACACACACACACACACACACACACACACACACATCTGGTGAATGGAGCAGACTCCAGCAAGCTCCTTCTAGCCCCCAATACATATTACATATATACACATAAACACAAATACATATCTGATGGATGGTGGATAGAGCAAGCTCTATCTCCAACCAACATCTTTACTCTTTGTCCTCCATCCTTTTGTATTTATCTAAAACAAAGTTCTTTATATCAAAAGAAAAATTACTTCACAGCCATAAAATCAATTATCATAAAGATACAGAATAATTGATTATATGGTTTTCTAAACATTTTTACATTCCATAAGTTCATAGTAAATTTAAAGCAACAGTTCATGTCACAGGTCAACAAGATTTAAAGAGTTACAACAGGATTGATTACATGTATTTCCATTAAGACTCATACCTAACTAGGCATTCCCCAGCTATCTTTTCATTCCATGAGTTCATAGAAATTTCGAAGCAACAGTTTTTACTTATCTTGGTGCATATCAAGACCCACGACCTCATCTCTGGATTTAACCTAGAGTGAATGTTTATTTAGGTCATAAATTTGTTCCAAACCTGTTTTTCTTTCTAGTGTAACTTACATGCTTGTGACATAAGAAGGCTCATTAAACTTTTGATTCTAACTTTAAACGTTTTATCAACTATCTTTTTTTTTTTTGGTTTTTTGAGACAGGGTTTCTCTGTGTATCCTTGGCTGTCCTGGACTTGCTTTGTAGACCAGGCTGGCCTCGAACTCACAGAGATCAGCCTGCCTCTGCCTCCCGAGTGCGTGCACCACTATGCCCGGCCAACTATCTTTTTTAAAAAAGATTTATTTATTTTACATATATGAGAACTCTGCATGTACTGGGGCATGCCAGAAGAGGGCATCAGATTCGCGTATTGATGGTTGTGAGCCACCATGTGGTTGCTGGGAATTGAACTCTGGACCTCTGTGCTTGTAACCACTGAGCCATCTCTCCAGCCCTTTATCAACTATCTTAGCTTCTTAAAATTATTTGAATCAGGTGGCTCATGCCTTTAATCCCAGTACTCAGGAGGCAGAGGTAGGAGGATCGCTGTGAGTTCAAGGCCAGCCTGGTCTACAAAGCAAATGTAGTACAGCAGGACTATTGTGATAGAAGTTAGGTCTCTTTGGTGAAACTGGTAGGCTATTCAGATTAGTATCTGGCAGCACATAGGAAGGAGTTTGGCTTCCCTTTATTGTTGATATGGATGGAGCCAGTTGTGACTGAACAATATACCCTGTTGAAAGGGCATTTCTGAGAAACCTCACAAGCCACACAGATGACGTGATTTGTCATGAGAAGCAACGGGACTGCTGGAGATTGCGAGAAATCTCGTGGACCCTCGAGACCACTAAGGATCGTGAGACTCCACGCTGAGCAAGGTACACCATTAACAGAATTTAGACTGCTATAGCCCAAGGCAAAGGCATAGCATAAACCTGCTGAGAGTCCTTTAAAGGTGTTTGTCTTGGGGCCCCAGAGCATTGGAAAAGTGACACTGAGGCAAGCAGAGTTAGAAAGCTGCTTGGAGAAGCTTTTGGCCTTGAAACTTGCCCAGGCCAAAGAATCCATTGAGGCAAGTCTTAGCTGATTGAAAAGGCTGCCCTCAGTTGGCAGTTGGAACAGGCTGACTTTATAAACTGGCCACAATTTGGTGGTGGAAATAAACTGGCCTTACGAACTGGCAAAATAAGGCCCAATGGAATTTAAGCTTAAAGGATGCTACCTGATGGGACTGCCATAAACCAAGCCATCCTGCATGGACCTATGCTAAGAATATTAATATCCTTTTAAGAAACTTAAAATAATGTTAAGTGTGTGATTGTCTGTCTGTCTGTCTGTGTGTGTGTGTGTGTGTGTGTGTGTGTGTGTGTGTGTGTACATGTGTGGGTATCAGAGTGTTTTTAGGTATTAAGGTATTTTTAGATAGATTTCAGATGATAGGTTTTAGGTTATAGGATTTAGGTTTTTTTTTTTTTTTTTTGGTTTTTCGAGACAAGGTTTCTCTGTGTAGCCCTGGCTGTCCTGGACTCACTTTGTAGACCAGGCTGGCCTTGAACTCGCAAAGATCCGCCTGCCTCTGCCTCCCAAGTGCTGGGATTAAAGGCGTGTGCCACCACCGCCCGGCTAGGATTTAGGTATTTTATAGAAGTTTGTTAAGTATTAATAAATATAAGTGTTGATAAATAAAAACATTCTGTTACAGGCTACACAGAGAAACCCTATGTGGAAAAACAAAAAAAAAAGTTATTTTAGTTAAATCAGGAATTCTATAAAATCATTAACAGGAATTATAAAATCATTAATTCATCTAAACAGCATTATTACATGAAAGTACATCTTCACATTGATTCTGCCGGAAATCTATCCAACCAGAGTGGGCATGTTCTACATTGAAGTATGTATGCCTGCAGGCCAGAAGAGGGCACCAGATCCCATTATAGATGGTTGGGAGCCACCATGTGGTTACTGGGAATTGAACTCAGGACCTCTGGAAGAGCAGCCAGTGCTCTTAACCTCTGAGCCATCTCTCCAGCCCCCTTCATAGCTTTTAATATTCTTTTTTTGTTCTGTATGCTTAGTATTTTGGTTATTTTGTGCCAAGGGAAATTTCTTTTCTGGCCCAGTCTATTTGGTGTTCTGCATGCTTCTATATCTTGACAGGCATCTCTTTCCTTAGACTAGGAAGTTTTTTCTTCTGTGATTTTGTTGAAAATATTTTTGTGCCTTTGACTTTGATTTCTTCTCCTTCCTGTAGTCCTATTATTCTTACATTTGGTCTTTTCATGGTGTTCCAGATTTCTTGGATGTTTTATGCCAGGACATTTTTAGATTTAACAATTTATTAGACTGAAGTAATTAATTTTTCTATCATGTCTTCAGTGCCTGAGATACTTTCTTGAATCTCTTGTATTCTGCTGGTGTGGCTTATCTCTGAGGTTCCTATTCAAATTCCTAAACTTTTCAGCTCCAGATTTCCCTCAGTTTGGGTTTTATTTATTGATTCTATTTCCACCTTCAGATCTTGAACTGTTTTATTTAATTCCTTCTACTATTTGTGTTTTCATAGATTTCCTTAAGGGATTTATTCACTTTCTCTTTAAGGACCTCTATCATATTCATGAAGGCTATTTTAAGGTCTGTCTTGTGATTTGGCAATGTTGTAATTCTTTGTGGTAGGGCTGCTGGGTTCTAGTGGAAACATATTTTCCAGGCTGTTATTGTGATTTTACACTGGAGTCTGAGTTTGGGATGATTGCAATTCTAGATGCTGATGTCTGGTCTTGTCTTTGTTGGGCAGATGTTTTGCTCCTTAGCTTTTGTTGCCCTCTCTGGTTCTTAGGAGGGTGTGGTGGCTGTGTGTTGCCTGGTGGGGAATTCTGGGATTCTGCTAGATATGGCCACTGGGGATTCTGGGTAAAATATGTTTTTAGGTATTAGGAACTGACACTTAGGAATGGGCATGGACTAGGAGAGGAGAGCTGAGGGGGTCCACAGGGGCCCACTGGGGCTCAGGGGGTCCGTGGGAGGGAGGAAAGCAGTATATTCTACCAGGATCTACTTAGTTCCCTGGGATTGAGAGCAGACAGTATGGAGAGACCACAACAGGTATTCTGCTACAGAACTGGGGATGAGACTGGGGGAAACAGATTTGGAGGAGAGTAGGGAGAGGTGAGGATCTACAGTTAGCCTAGTTGCTTCCCTGGCTGGAGAGAGGCCTGGGGGAACACAGGGAGCCCTGTGTTACATTCTATGTAGATTCTTCAGAACTATCTTCCAACTTACAAATTTTTCTTTAACTAAATCCACTGTACATTCTCAAATCTTTTAAATATTTTAAACATCTGTTTATCAGCTATTCATATACTTACTTATTCAGTGTATGTACATGTACGCAGCAATATGTTTTCTCCTTCCGCCACGTGTGGGTTTGAGGCATCAAATTCAGGTTGTCAGGATTGGTAGCAAGCACATTCCCCCCCTCCTGAGCCATTTGTTTATATATTACATTTTCATGGGACTTATAGCTGTTCATATTTCACACCTCTATGTTCATGCCATTTTAATAATTTCTTTGGGGAATGAGGCACAATGATACAGCATTTGTTTTGCACAAACACCTGGATTCCATCACCAGCACCACAAAACAAAACAAAAATCAAGTAAAACAAAAATCCACTGTAGTTTCCTATTTGACAAATTATTTCTTCAGTTATTTCTTTAAACATTCTTAATTTCAAGTCTTTGGCAGACAAGTCCACAAACTATTAATAGGGTGGCTGTATTTCTGTTTGTTTTAAAATTTTTTAGAGTCCATGATCACCATGGTAGGAAGCATGGCAGCAGGCATGGCACTGGAGCAGTCCCTGAGAGCTTATATCCATAGCCACAATCGAGAGAGAGAGAGAGAGAGAGAGAGAGAGAGAGAGAGAGAGAGAGAGAACTGGAAATGGGTCTGCTTTTGAAACCTCAAAGTCCACCCCTAATGACACACCCCTCCTGCAATGAGACCACGCCTCCTAATCCTTCCCAAACAGTTCACACACTTGAGATCAAGTATTCAAGTATATGAGCCCATGGGAGCCATTCTCTTTCTTTTTTTTTTTTTTTTTTTTTGGTTTTTCGAGACAGGGTTTCTCTGTGTAGCCCTGGTTGTCCTGGACTCACTTTGTAGACCAGGCTGGCCTCGAACTCACAACGATCCGCCTGCCTCTGCCTCCCAAGTGCTGGGATTAAAGGTGTGTGCCACCACCACCCGGCTAGGAGCCATTCTCTTTCAAAGCACCACAGTTAGGAAGATGATTCTGTCCTCCCACATCCCTCAGCCTACAGCTTCTGCCAAGGCTACTACAGTCCTCTCAGCTGCCAGGTGTTTTCTTTTTGTTCTGTGTTTATCCTTTACCCCACAGTGAATGGCCATATTACCAGTCCCTTCATGGCATTCCTGGGTGACATTTTAGCTGCCACCAGCCCACAGGGTTTGACTCAGCTCACCACTTTGCTTTCTACCGGGTGCTTATCCGGTGATTTGTTTTGTTTGTTTTTGTTTTCTGCTGGCATTCATACCTTAGAAACTTTATCTCAGTAAGTCCTTCATAATCCCTGCTCTACAACAAATGTCTGTCATAGAAACAGGACCCAAAGGCTGAAGACTGATGCAGGAATGTATGGAGAGAAAATGGGAACTGTCCAGGCAGTCATTGGTATGTCCTTTCTTAGTTTTGGAAGCTGCAGGCCCTGCACTTCCTATATAAGCAAATATATTTATCCCTCTCAGGTCTCTGAGGTGGTTGAAGAATAGACAGCTAGAGTCTCATAGCTAAATTTTGAGTTGTTTAGGAATCAAGAGGGTGTTATAGATCTAAGAAGATACTCTTAAAAGTGTGTTGCAAGTTAGTATGAATGTTGAGTCAGATATAGACCTTTAAACACATGGAGATGGTTAGATAGTAGAATGTTAAAGTCAGGGGCCAAATATGTATAAACTGGACATTGAGAAGGTATACTGGGCCATTTAACTCTCATAAATGTGGCATATTTATATCTGTTGTTTTGTATAATACTTACTGTTATAAGAGAAGGAACCATCTGTTGGACTGAAAGGGGAAACTTCTGGGGGGAAGAGGGTGGAAGGGCGGGATAGGAAGGGGGAATAGGGAGGGGTTTGTGACTGAGATGTAACTTGAAGAAAAAAAAATAAAGTATTTATAAAAAAAAAACAATTAATGTCTGTCAGAGATACTGGGCCAAAAGGCTGAAGATAGATGCTCCAATGTATTGAAGGAAATTGGGAACTGTCCAGGCAGCCAGTTGTCTGTCATTTATTAGTTTTGGAAGCTGCTGGCTCTGTACTTCCTGTATATTCATATATATATATATATATATGTATATATATATCCTTCTCAGGTCTCTGATGTGGTTGAAGACTAGATAGTTATAGTCTCACAGTTACATTAAGTTGTTTAGGAATTAAAAGAATGTTCTATGTCTAAGAAGATGTTTTTAAGTTGGTAATGCAAGTTAGGACAGAAACTGAATTAGGTATAGAACTTTAAACTCATTGAGATAGGTAGATAATAGAATATTAATATCAGTTGCCAAATACGTATGGACTGGACATTGGGAATATATGTTATACCTTATAATTTTCATAATTGTGGTCTAATTTTCTTATTGTTTTGTATTGTATTTATTGTTACAAGAAAGAGAGATTTTTATTGGACTAAAAGGGGAGGATGTCGGGGGTGGGGGAAGATACACCTTAGATTAAAAAAAAATAAAAGCAGATAGAAGGGTGAAGGGGAAGAGGGTAGGAGGGTGGGACCAGGAGGGGGAAGAGGGAGAGAATTATAATTGAGATTTAACTTGAAGAAATAAATAACTGTTCTTTTTTTTTTTTTTTTTTTTTTTTTTTTTTTTTTGGTTTTTTTCGAGACAGGGTTTCTCTGAATATCTCTGGCTGTCCTGGACTCGCTTTGTAGACCAGGCTGGCCTCGAACTCACAAAGATCCGCCTGCCTCTGCCTCCCAAGTGCTGGGATTAAAGGCGTGCGCCACCACCGCCCGGCTATAACTGTTCTTTTTTAAATACAAAAAAAAAAGAAACTTTATCTCCCATTGTTACACATTAGCAGCGCTAAGTGTTAATCTTCCTTGTGGGCATGATATTATTTAGAATCATCAGGTAAATACAGCTCTGTGGGTGTCGATGGAGGCGTTTTCGGGAAGGTTTAACAAAGCAGGAAAGACCCACCCAGAATGTGGGTGGCACCATCCCGGAGGCTGGGGTTCTGGGCTGAATGAAAAGCAGAAATGGAGCAGAACAGCTTCTTGACTAGATGTAATGTGACTAGCTGTCGCGGCTCCTCCCACCATTCCTCTCTGCCAAGACAGTTTCCCCTCAGACTGTAAGCAGAAAGAAACCCTTCCTCACTCAAGTGGCTTCTTGTCATGTAGCTTATCATAGCAACAGGAAAAGCAGCTGATACTGAGAGTATGTCAGGGCATAAGACCCCAACCTTTCTCTCATTAATGTTTAAGTCATTTTGAGATAAAGTAAAGTTTCTGTTTTTCACAATGGACACATACTAGTCAGAGGAAGATGGGGTTTGAAGCATCTATTAAGCCCTGAGACTCCAATTCTGCCACTCCCAATAATGGATATGTACAGGTTTAGCAGGCTGCTTATTGATGGAAATGCTTACCCCAGAAACTTCTAATTATGGGCCAGCTTCCTATAATGACTCAGTGGCAGTGAAAATGGCTTAAAGGCACAGCATGTTCCACTCCAGGGTTCTGTTCACACACTCTTGTCAACTTCATCTACCTACCAAAGGCACATTTACTTATTTGTTTGTGTATTTATTTATTTTGTAGGCAGGGTCTCACTCTATAAGGCAGGCTGGCTTGGAACTCACTATAGAGCCCAAGCTAACCTTAAACTTACAGCAGTTCTCTTGCCTCAGCTTCTGAGTGCTGGCATTACAAGTGTGAGCCACTATACCTGGCTAGACAATTCAGAGAAGGGGTGAAGGATGGAGGGAGGGAAAGATACCCACACACATATACAGACATACACATACACACACCGAGAAGGAGAGACAGAGACAAAGAGAGGCACAGAGAGAAACACAGAGGACCAAAATGAAGGCTAAAATACCCATGCAGGCTCTCAGTTAAATGGAAGAAGAACTGTTATATCCTTTCGTTTTTCAGAACAGCAGAAACAAAATAACTACAGAATAAACACCAGAGATGCAACGGACTGTTTGCATCTTCTGCAGAAAAACATTTGTCACTTACAGTGTTAACCCCAAATAGAAGCACAAAATTCTGAATGGGCAATAACCAGGAGAGGGAGATAGAAATTATGGAAATATTAGACCCCGACAGGGTACCTGGAGTAGGTACTTTTACTGACATCTACTTAAGGAATAGCAATGTCTACTGTGATGTGAGTCATTTCAAAAAGAATAAAAAGGAGTGGGGTGAGGGGAGGGGAGCCCAGTGACAAAAACTGGAGGGCACTTACAATGTGATGCCCTGGGTTTAGCAGCAGAACAAAAAGGCCTGGGGATGTAGCTCCGTTGGTCAAGTGCTTGCCTACCATGCATGAAGAAGCTCTAGCTAGGCTCAGTTCCCAGCACCCCAAGAACTGGGTGTGCTGGCACAAGTCTGTGATCCAGCACTCAGGAAGTGGGGGCGAGAGGGTCAGGAGTTCAAGGTCACCTTTGGCTACATAGTGAGTTTTAGGCTAGCCTGGGCTATATGAGATGCTGTCATAAAACCCAATAAGCAGGAATGGTAAGGTGGATTAGTGGGTAGAGCAGTGGTTCTCAATCTGTGGGTCAGGACGTCTTTGGTGGTCACGTATCAGATATTTACATTGTGATTCATAACTGTAGCTTTGCAACAAAATAGCAACAAACATTGAAGTAGCAACAAAAATAATTTTAAGATTGGGGGTCACCACAACATGAAGAACTATATTACAAGGTGGCAACCTTTGGAAGGTTGAGAACCACTGGATTAAAGGAGCAAGCCACCGGGCCTGATGGCCTGGGTTCTGTCCCTGAGACCCACATGGTAGAAGGAAAGAACCAATTCCCACAACACACAACTGACCTCCACTGTCTGCTGTGGTACATATGCATACACACCTACAAAATAAAACAGAAAATATAATATGAAATTAATTTAAAAAAAAAAGAAAAGAAAAAGAGTAACAACCCAGAAACGAAACAAAGAATATTCCTCGATTTGTATTGTAAACTGGTAGAACTCAATCTTTACATCTACTGAAGATTAAAACCAAGAGGCTGGCCGGGCGGTGGTGGCGCACGCCTTTAATCCCAGCACTTGGGAGGCAGAGGCAGGCGGATCACTGTGAGTTCGAGGCCAGCCTGGTCTACAAAGTGAGTCCAGGACAGCCAAGGATACACAGAGAAACCCTGTCTCGAAAAACCAAAAAAAAAAAAAAAAAAAAAAACCAAGAGGCTGGGGAGCGGTTAAGTGACAGGGTACTTACCTAGCATGCATAAATCTCCAGCATTTTTTTAAAAAGACTTTTTAGAAATAGAGGTAGTCGGGCATGACAGTTCATGCTTGCAATCCAAGAACTTTGAGGCAGGAAAACTGCTGCCAGTTCAAGGCTAACCTGGGTTACATGGTGAGCTGTGTAAGGCTAACCTAGGTTACATGGTGAGCTGTGTAAGGCTAACCTGGGTTACATGGTGAGC
>CAJQZJ010001558.1:877895-888713 GCA_907164525.1 Lophiomys imhausi
CATGGTGAGCTGTGTAAGGCTAACCTGGGTTACATGGTGAGCTGTGTTCCAGGAGAGTAAAACTGTCTCAAGTTCCTCTGCCTAAGAAAAAAAGGAAAAAAAAAATGAAAGAAGAAAACCATAGGAGGCCAGAGGAATAAAGTCAAGTGTCATTAAAAGCCAGGAAGTGGCATAATGGGTCCCTGATTGGATGTGAGATGACAGGGAATGTGGAGGGACAGGAGAGTACCTGTTCTTTAGGAATTGAGTTCCAATGCCCTAAACCTTGTCATACAAACAAGTCTCACTGGTCACCAATCTATGGCCTCTATAATAGCTCCATTATAAACACAGATGGAAAAACCCTAGTGAAGATACTCATAAACCGGGCTGGAGAGATGGCTCAGCAGTTAAGAACACTAGTTGTTCTTCCAAAGGACCAGGGTTCAAATCCCAGCAGCCACATGGCAGTTCAGAGCTGTCTGCAATTGCTGGTTAATCCCAGCACTAGGGAGACAGAGGCAGGTGGATCTCTATGAGTTCAAGGCTAGTCTGCTCTACAAAGTGAGTCCAGGACAGCCAGGTATACACAGAGAAACCTTGTCTTAAAAAAAAAGAAAAGATACTCATAAACCAGGGCCGGTGGCATGACTCAGCAGGTAAAGGCACTGGGAACCCAGTAAGTAGCCTGAGTCCCAAAACACTCAGGTAAAAGGAGAAAACGCAGTAGCTAGGCGTGGTGGTGCACACCTTAATCCCAGCACTCAGGAGGCAGAAGCAGGTGGATCTCTGTGAGTTTGAGGACAGCCTGGTCTACAAAGTGATTTCTAGGGACTGCTATACAGAGAAACCCTGTCTTGGGGAAAGAGAGAGAGAGAGAAAGAAAGCCCACATCTGTAGGTTGTCCTCTGACCTTCACATGTACACACTAAATTAATAATTGTAAAAAAAAGTCAAAATGCTTAGAAAATGTTCAAATCCAATTCAATATACTACAATTGGAAGGGGCAGGAGCACATGCCTGTAATCCCAACACCCAGCAGGGAAGCTGAGGCAGCAAGACTGTGAGTGACAGGCCAGGTATTCAGGCCCTGTTAGAAAGAGAAGGGGGCTAGAGAGGCAGCTCATCATTTGTTTAAGAGCACTGGCTGCTCTTCTAGAGGACCCAGGTTCAATTCCCAGCACCCACATGGCAGCTCACAACTATTTATAATTCCTGTTCCAGGGGATCCAACACACTCACACAGACATACATGGAGTAAAAACACCAATGTACATAAAATAAAAATAAATAAATAAAAATTTTTTAAAAGGAAAGAAAGAGAAATCAGGGTCTATAGAGATAGCTTGGAAGTTAAGACCACTGGCTGCTCTTCCAAAGGTCTTGAGTTTAATTCCCAGCAACCATAAGGTGGCTCACAACCATCTGTAATGAGATCTGGTGCCTTCTTCTGGGCTGAGGGTATATATGCTGGTAGAACACTGTGTATGTAATAAATAAATAAATCTTTCTTTTTTAAAAGATTTTATTTATTATGTATGCAGTGTTCTGTCTGCATGTATGCCTGCAGACCAGAAGAGGGCACCAGATCTCATTATGGATGGTTATGGGCCACCATGTGGTTGCTGGGAATTGAACTCAGGACCTCTGGAAGAGAAGTCAGTGCTCTGAACCTCTGAGCCATCTCTCCACCCCCATAAATAAATAAATCTTAAAAACAAAATTCAGGGCTGGGAAACCAGCTTTGTGACAGACCATGTGCTTAGCATGCTTGAAGCTTGAGTTCAATCTCCAGCATCAAAAATAATGATTTCATTATTATTATTATTTAGAATACTAAGTAATAGGCTTCAACATGGCATCTTCACATATGTTCATATGTTATTATATGCTGTTACCCTCCACAACTACCTAGTATACTGCAAGAGGCAGAGAGCTGGGCAGCCAGAAAAATACTGCTTGCAGTCTTTTGATTGGACTTGAAAATCAAAGTGCAATGGTTGATTTAAGGGAAAATAAAATTTAAATGGTCAAACTCTTAAAAGTGATAAAGAACTGCCCCGAGAGGCATTGCAGATGTGGCTGCTGTGTCACATGTGCATCAGTAGGTGGCAGAAAGGAAAGAGGCTATATCTACATCCGGTGTTCTGACCTATGATCATCTGAATGAATAGTAGCCTAACATTCCTGGGAAAAAAAGCAAGCTGGATACCAACACAACATTGGCACCATGGGGTAGCCTGTGGTGATTACTAGACCAGTACCAGGCAAGCACCAGATGGGCTCCCAGGACAGGAAATAAGCCAGAAACTAGAAGAACTCTTCCTGGCCCTGGTATGGGTGTTGTGAAGATCCAGCCCTGGGGTGAGATCTGGCCCAGATGGGTCCACAAGAGCAGGAGAGCTATCCCTAACCCTCACATGCTGCAGCACTCGGGAGAGCAGGACCTGCACCTTGCCTGGGTAGCACACTACAGCTGGTCCTGTATGTGGAGGATGTGGGTGAGCCAGCCCTGAAGGAATGAGTGTGGTAGAGCCAGCCCTGACTTCTGTCTGCTATGTGGTAGTGTTGGCTAGGGAGAGATGCCCTCCCCTCCCTTTTGCCTTCACCACCATTGGCTGACAGGAGATCTGGCCCAGATGGGGTCACAAGAGCAGGAGAGTTGTCCCTGCCCCTCACGTGTTGCAGCACTCGGGAAAGCAGGCCCTGCACCATTCCATAGTAGAACTGGCCCTGCAAGTGAGGGTTGCAGGTCCAGAACCAGGGCTTTGAGTTGGCCCAACCCAACATCTACCCCATGGATGAACTGCTAGAGTGCATGAAGAGGCCAGGTCCACAACCCAAAACTACAGGATCTCCATGACAGAGGACAGTTATAGCATATCTGAGAGGAGTTCCAGTGAGGTTCCAGTATTGACAAAGTAGCAGAAACCAGAGACCTCATACCAGACCAAGAAGTCATTTTAATGAACATTTGCAAGCATAATGTGTGGACCAAAGGGAATATTATGGGACACACTGAGACACACTGCAGCTTCCACAATGAGATTTTATTATTTTGTTTGTTTGATTTTTGTTTTGTTTTTCAAGACAGGGTTTCTCTGTGTAGCTTTGGCTGTCCTGGACTCACTCTGTAGACCAGGCTGGCCTCCAACTCACAGAGATCCACCTGCCTCTGCTCCCCAAGTGCTGGGATTAAAAGCATGTGCCACCACACCGGGCTGAGATTTTATTTTTTATGCTGGAACAAATTGCAAGGGTGAGGGTGGGTCTGAGGGGAGGTGGGAGATGAGAGGGAACAGGGTGCATAATGTGAAATTCACATAATGAAATTTTTTCAATAACAATAATAATAAATAATGGCTTCAGAGGCAAAAATAATGATAAGAAAAAGAGTCGGAGATGTAGTTCAGTGGGCAGAGCACTTGCCTGGCATGCACAAAGCCCTGGGCTCCATCCCAGTACTGATCCAAACTGGGCATGGTGATGCACACCTTCAACCCCAGTACTTGAGAGACAGAGGCAGGGAAAACAGAAGTTCAAGGTCATCCTTCATATATAGTGAGTATATATAGTGAGTTTGAGGTCAGCCTGGGACACATGACACCTTGTCTCAAAAAAAAAAAAAAAAGGAAAAGAAAAGAAAGAAAAAAAGAACAATAGAAATGAAGTAATTCTGAAAATAACCAGTTCTAAGAGGGGCAGAACCAATTAATCACAGTGTCTGGAAGATAACTGTAAATTAAAACACAATGAGGTCACTTCTCACCTATCTGATTAGCTAAAGTTAAAAACAGAATGACCCCTGCTGCTGCTGGACTCTCAGACACTGTTAAACGTGAATCCCACTTAATTTTAGGTAAGCAATCTGGCAATATGTATCAAAACTTAAAATCTCTCTTTCCCTAGTAAAGTCGCAATGAATACAATATAGGGGTACCCACCTGTTTCCCGGACACAAGCATGCACATACCTGGTGCCATTCAGATAAGGTTCAAAATAGACAAAGCTCACATATTTTGGCGGTTTGAATGAGAACAGTCCCCATAGAGTCATGCGTTTAATGCTTGGTCACCAGTTAGTATGACCGTTTGGGAAGGATTAAGAGGTGTGTCTTTGCTGTAGGAGGTGTGTACCTGGGGGTGGGCTTTGAAGTTTCAAAAGACCATGGCAGGCCCAGATTCATATTCACTCTTTCATTTTCTCTCCCCCTTTCTCTCTGTCTCTCCTCTGTCTCTGTGTCTCTGTCTCTCTCTCTCTCTGTCTCTCTCTCTCTCTGTCTCTGTCTCTGTCTCTCTCTCTGTCTCTCCCTCTCTCCCTCTCTCTCTCTCCTCTCTCTCTCTCTCTCTCCCCTCTCTCTCCTCTCTCTCTCTCTCTCTCTCTCTCTCTCTCTCTCTCTCTCTCTGCCCGCTGATTAAGTTGTAGAGCTCTCAGCTACTGCTCCAGCGTCATGCCTGTCTGGCTTTTGCCACGACACTCTGGAGTTGTGAGTCCCAAATTAAATGCTTTCTTTTACAAGAATTTCCCTGGTCATGGTGTCTCTTCACTGCAGTGGAACACTGGCTAAGACACGGAGGCGTATGCTGTCACAAACCACTCACTTTCATTTACTTTCCCTTCCCCAAAGTAAGAACTACCACAACTTGATTTCTTCATTACCCAAGACTGTCTTGTTTTGAGCTATATATAAATAGATCCATATTTTATGCATTTTTTTCCAGGCGTCTTTAGCTTTGGATGAGACTAGCAGGGGCTTCTATAGTGCCGGTAATGTTCCATTTTATAACCTAAAAGCTGTTGCGTGGATGTGTTCATTTTACAATATTTATCAAGATGTATGCTCATGATTTGTGTAAACTCTATGTATAACTATAGTTCAGCAGAAGTAATTTTACTTTTCTTTGATTTAAAAAAATTTTTTTCTGTTTTTATTTTATATGTATGACTGTTTTGCCTGAATGTAAGTACACCACATGTGTGTGGTACCCAAGGAGACCAGAAGAGGGCATAAGATCTCCTAGAGCTAGAGTTACAGACTGTCTTAAGTCACCCTGTGTGGGTCCTGGAAACTGAACACTGGCCCTCTGCAAAGGTACCAAGTGCTCTTAACTACTAAATAATCTATCCAGCCCTCAAAATATAAATGCCATTTTTTTTCAGCCCTGGGAGATGGAACCCAGAGCCTTAAATGTGCTAGCAAGTACTGTACCACTAAGCTACAACCCAAGCCTGTTAATAGAAATATTTAGTAAAAAATTTTTTTTCCTGTTTCTCTAGTAATCCCATTCCCAGGAAACTACCATAGAAACAAAAGCATCAGCCATACGTAAAGTTCTGGAAGCATGCTTATTACAGCCTTGGAGTACTGGCAAGACCTGGGAACCCAGATAACCCCCAGGGGCTAGACTATGAGGCCATTAAAAAAAGAATGAAGTAAGGTTAGCTCTATCTTGGTGATACAGCCTTTCCCTAGCACATGTGAGGTATAAGGGTCTGAATTAGATTCTCAGAACTGTAAGAATAAATTTTTTTTTTTTTTGGTTTTTCGAGACAGGGTTTCTCTGTATAACAGCTCTGGCTGTCCTAGACTCACTTTGTAGACCATGCTGGCCTCGAACTCACAGAGATCCGCCTACCTCTGCCTCCCAAGTGCTGGGATTAAAGGCGTGCGCCACCACGCCCGGCTAAGAATAAATTTTTTAAAAAGATGAATTAGTTAGCCTGTTCTACACAACTAAGGAGAATATCTGTATATTTATGTTAAGGAAGGAAATCAAAATCAGAAAATTGTTTGTAATATGATAGCTTGAAAAAAAACACCTCCCCTCATAAAGATAATGATTCCTTCAAAAAATAAAAATGAAATCTGTCTGTGATATGGCACAGTTGTAATTCTGGCACTTGGGAGGTAGAGGCAGAAGAATCAAAAGTTCAAGGTTACCCTGGGCTACATAGAGAGTATGAGACTAGCCTGGACTTCATGAAACCTGTCTCAGAAAAGATACAACGAAAACAAAGCCAGGTGGGCTGGCTGGCTCACAGAGTCAGGATGGTGTAATTTGAATGGTAATTACTTTGGGGGATTTTTACTTTTGACAGTAAAGGCTCCTGTGACTTTATGCTGTTTCTATGATCAAGGGAAAGAGAGCTGTTTTCCTCCTGGGGGATCTGGTTTAATGAGCACACAGGTCGATATTTAATTAACATATCAATTGCTGGCTTGTCAACTGATGTTTTCCCAAATCCTTCTCCTAAGTAGCCAAAGCGTCACCTGAAACATTGTTTACAAACTTCCCCATTAACAACGCCCAACCTGGGAGAGGATTAAAGAAAGTTTACTGTTGGGGCTGGAGAGATGGCTCAGCGGTTAAGAGCACTGGCTGTTCTTCCAAGGGACCCTGGCTCAAATCCTAGCACCCACATGGCAGTTCACAGCTGTCTACTTGCCAGGCATGGTAGTGCACTCCTTTAATCCCAGCACTCCACAGGCAGAAGCAGGTGGATCTCTGTGAGTTCAAGGCCAGCCTGGTCTACAAAGCAAGTCCAGAACAGCCAAGGATACACAGAGAAACTCTGTCTCAGAAAAAAAAGTTTACTGAGTTCCATCAAATGACTGAGCTGCTACACCCACCATCTCTGGCAATCCCTGGAACCACTCTGCCTTTTGTCTCTAATTTGTTTGTTTGTTTGTTTGTTGAGACAAGGTTTCTCTGTGTAGCCCTAGCTGTCTTGGAATTCACTTATGTAGGCCAGGCTTGCCCCCAACTCAGAGATCCACCTGCCTCTGTCTCCTAAGTGCTGTGGACTAAAGGCATTTGCCACCGGGGCGGGCTTGTATGGTGTGTGTGGAGGTGGGGTTATATGTGCAGCTGTGGAACATTAGTCTGTTTCTTAGGGGCCTGACACTTTGTGATTTTAAGATGAACTACAGGCTGGCTGGCTATCCAGTCCCAGAGATCCACCCGCCTACCTCCCCCTGTTATGCCCAGTTCACAAAGCCATAAGACAAGCCAGGAAGACTCCAACTCGATGCAAAAGCAAAAGGATCTTTAATTGGGGGTTCGAGCCATGGCAAGGTCCATCACATGGCTCTCCATGCAGGGAGTCTGTGAATGGCTCTGAACCTGGAAAGTTTGAGGCTCTTAAGGGCTAGGCAAGGGAGGGGGTGGGCAGTTAGGGAGGTGCATGTAACATACAGAATCACATTTGGCCTTGTAAGATGAGCTCAGAGAGTCCTCTGGTAACCTTGTCCTCAGGAGGCAAGGGAAACTCCCAGTTAACAAATAGGTCCTTTTGAGAGCCCTTCGTTATCTATGGCTCTGTCCAGATGGTCACTCAAGGCCTCTAAGGGAGGGAAAGCTAGGTTCTCAGGCTTTCTTTATTTTACTTTTATGGTTGTTACAGCAGAGGGGGGTGGGTAAGAACTTGGACAGGCCAGGATGAGAGATTGGAGTTTTTGTTCTTTCAGCCCATGCTGGGTTTACAACGAAATACCACCACTCCAGCCTTTTTATGTGGGTGCTGGGGATTGAACTCTGGTCCTCTTACAGTGGTTCAAAAAAAAAAATCTTCCTTATAACCCTACCATCCTTCCATTCCACGGTGGTATAAATCCCTTATGATGCCTTGGGCCTGTAATCCTAGCACTCTGGAAGTGGAGGCAGGAGGATCAGAAGTTCAAGGTCATCCTCCGACATATTTTGAGTCCAAGGCTAGCCTGGGATACATGAGACGCTATCTCAGGCAAACAAGCAAGCAAGCAAACAGAAAACAACTTTTGTCTTGCACTTGGGAGGCAAAGGTGGGAGGGTCAAGAATCAAAGGGTATTGTAAATAATTAGTATTTAACAGTTAGTGGCAGTCCTAGTGTAAAGCTGGGTGGCACAGTGAGACAACTGGGCCAAACATCTCGCTTGTTTGTTTATTTAAAATGTGAAGCATTTCCTCTGTGGGGTTTGCTGCCTCTAGCCCCCTTGCTCTGGTGGGCACCACTTTACCTTCTCATCTGCCCTCCATGGTCTGCTAGGTTCAGGTGAGGCCCGGAGTGTGATTAATCCTTATCGGAATGCTCTTTTTTTGTTTTTCGAGACAAGGTTTCTCTGTGTAGCCCTGGCTGTCCTAAACTCACTTTGTAGACCTGGCTAACCTCGAACTCACAGAGATCCACCTGCCTCTGCCTCCCGCGTGCTGGGGTTAAAGGGTGTGTCACCACGCCCGGCTGGGAATGCTCTTGCACATGCTGGAAAGCAGTGTGGTCAACTGGGTGGGTTTTTGTTTGTTTGTTTTCAGCTTTCTCCTAACATTTCCTGAGCTTTAAAGCTGAGGGGCAAGGCTCCAAAGGCAAATAAGACACGATAGCGGAGAAATCACCACCAGATGCTTGACTCACAAGCGAAGATGCCATTGATGGGGGCTGGAAGGGTGGGGTGGAGAAAGGGATGGCTGCCAGGCGCGAGAGCAGCATATGGTAAGGTCTGGTGGGTCTCCAAGCGTAGTTCCAGAGCGGCGGCGGCGGCGGCGGCAGCAGCAGGGGAACTTGTTGAAAATTCTAATTCTCAGGTGTTCTAAGCTCCAGGAGTGGGAACTAGCCCTCTGTTTTTATAATCTTCCAGGAGATTCTGACGGAAGCTAGAAGCTGAGAACCACGACTCCAGCAGAGGCCTGAGGATGCTTTGGATGAGAGGGCAGAGTGGCAAGCCAATTATGTGAAGAGCCTCGGAGCCAATCAAGGGGCTGTGGTTTGTTCTCAGGGGCAGCCTTCAGGTTTTAGACAGGTCGGGTAGTAACACACCAGGGAATACCTGCATTTCCCAGGGGTGGGGGCCAGCTGAGTGTCCTCCCCTACTCCGCTCTCATGCCCTGGGACACCAGAGCGCTCAGGCTGCAGATCCCCTGCACCCTAGTACAATGTTTTTGCGGCCAGACCCGCATGGAGACGTGGAAAGGACTCAGAGCACCAACACCGGTACTAGGAGACAAGAGCGGAAGGCCGGCAGAATGCCCCAGGCCCAGTCCGCGAGAGGGTGGAGCTTCGGGTCCCGCCCACGGCCCGCCCATCTGGGCGGAGCGTGGAGGTGCTCTCGTCCCCGCGCCCGTGCGCGCGCCCGCGGCCGGCTTGCAGGGCCGGACGCGCGCCACGCATCCCGGGCAGGAAGATGGTGGCGAGCGCGCGGGTGCAGAAGCTGGTGCGGCGCTACAAGCTGGCGATCGCCACCGCGCTGGCCATCCTGCTGCTGCAGGGCCTGGTGGTGTGGAGCTTCAGCGGCCTGGAGGAGGACGAGCCGGGCGAGGTGCTCCGACGGCCGCGCGGGCGGGCAGGCTGGGCGCGGGGGCGCGCGGGGTCCTGGCGGGGCTGCGGGCGGCCCCGGCCAAGCAAGTGGGGCATGGGCCGCGTGCGTACAGGGTGCAGGCATCCTATTGGAGCCCGGCCTCTAGCCCCCAACAGTCCCTTTTCAGGAGGGCCTGGCTGGCTGCGTGCGGGAGCCGTGCTTGACCCGGAGGCCGGGGCGGCCGGAGGACTGGGGGCCGCGGAGGGAAGAGCTGGTCATGGTGGGGTGGTCTGGGTCCCGGGGAGCAATGAAGGTCAGGTGGGGGGATCCAGGCTGGGAGGAGCGGCTGGGCCCCGGTCTGCTCAGAGGCAGGGAGCCTCAGGCCAAACTTTCTGAAGTTGGGAGGGGGCGGGGGTTGTACGCGCCGTGGGCGGAGGACTGGGGGCCGAGGGACCCCGGGTATCCGTGTTCATCTGCGCCTGAGAAGCAGCGACTGGTGGTGAAGTGGAGCTTAAGGGTGGAATTATGGCCTGTGACAAAGTGTATACCCCGGAATAGAGTGAATAGGAGTGACCCCAAGGGACAAAAACTGAAGTGTCCTCAAGGCGTGGCTTTCTCAGCCAGGGAAGAACCCGAGTGGATCTTCAGGAGGGGGTGGGAATGGAAGGTGAACTGTTGAGTTGACCTTAGGACATCGAAGGAGGAGGGAGCCATCTCTGTCTCTTGGGTAATGGAACAGCTGTGAGCCCCAGACCCCGACCCCAGGGTTTTTCTTACTCTTAACTGATGCTTTTAGTCGGAGGCTCAGACACACCCTCCTGGTAGTGTGGTTCGGAAGGGTCGAGTGGCGTCTAGGTCCGTTCTGGAAAGGTGGAGAGGATTAGCCAAATCAAAACCCTAAACTGGCTAGAGGTCAGGAGTTCTTGCTTCTGGACCCTTGTCCCGGTGTTTCCAAGGCTTTGGGAGAGAGGTTCTATTGTCACATCCTTTTGGGCTTTACCTGGCAGGGTGAAGGCATGGAGCCTGGAAACATTGCCCTCTTGCACCTGGTCAGTCTGAAAGACCTGGTGTGGAGACTGGGAGAGGAGCGGCTCCTCCAGTTTTGGGGAGAATCAAAACGCTGGGATGGTGAGGGGAACAGGAGACCTGGGACTATAACTCCAAAAGGAGCTGAGAGCAGTCACAGGGAAGCTGGCCCTGTGACCTGTGTAGGAAGTGAGCTTGTTGTTTGTGCACAAAGAGAGGAGAGAGTTTCAGTCAGATGAAGTCTCTTTGGGCAACTGGGACATCTTAGATGGAGTGGGCCACAGAGGCAGGTGAGGAGCCCTCTGACCCTTGTCTAAGTGAGGGAGGAGGCTGGTAAGGACTCTGGGGAAGAGCATGTCGGAGAATCCAAGTCAGAACTAGATGGCCCAGTAGCTGGTGGTTTGAATCAGTGAATGGGCCGAGCTTCTGCTACTCTGGCCACAGCCAGGAGTGGAGAGCTGGAGAGAGGTGCGAGAATTTAGGGTCTCCCCCACCCGACACACACACACACACACACACACACACACACACACACACACACAC
>CAJQZJ010001558.1:888723-940980 GCA_907164525.1 Lophiomys imhausi
ACACACACACACACACACACACACACACACACACACACACACACACCACACCACACCACACCACACCTAGCTGAAGCTAAGAAAGGAATCCCAGACCAGAATGGAGAAAGGTCCCCAGTGGCCTAAAAATTGGGAGTTCTGGCAGCCACCTTACCAGACTGGAGTTGTGAAGCAGCATAGTGTGTGCTTGAGAGGGTTAGCCCCATTCGAGACCCTCTCCTCACGGCCTTATCCTGGCTCTGCTGTCATGCAGACCCCCTCCACTCTCCTTTTGGGGTAGCGGTAGCACCGATTTTGTTGGGTGATGAAAACTATGAAGTGCAACAGTAACTGTGAATGTGTGCAGGAATCCTCCACGCCTGCTACACTGTCAGGACATAATACATTGTCTCCGCACTGCACTTGGGACATTCATTCCTTCATTCAGTCGGCCAGCACACAACCAAGCCCTCGCCTATCAGTCACTGAGCTCATACTGGGAATACAGAAATAAAGACTAGACAGGGTCCTGGCCTACAGGGCAGGCAGACACAGACAGAGAAGGGAAGGTAGAATAACAAGGGGGGTGGCTCAGCTCAGGAGACTGGGAAAGGCTTCCTTCAGGAAGAGGTGGGCAGGGGAGTTTGAACGGAAGGTTCTCAGGAGAGGGGGCCCAGCCGGGGGTCCTCAGGGAATGGATACAGGGTGGGGCACTTTCCCCAAAGATGGTTCCATCCCGTGTGGACAAATAGACGGTAAGGGACTTGAGTGGGTTTTAGTGTAAATGCAGCAGAAAAGCCCCACAGCAGGAGCCAATGTGCATTTAAGGGAAGCACTCTGCTGCCTGTGGAAGGGCTAGAGTGGATACCTGGGATGATCGCTAACCCCCAAAGAGCCACTTGATGATATTCAAAGCTTTCACGAACATCCTTTCACCACTTGTTTTAAATGGAGTCCAAGAAGTCCGAGGTGGGGGTATGTGGGGGTGGGTGGGTGGGGTGAGCAGCTCTGTGTTTGCTGTCTTCGTGGCTCAGGGAGGATTTAAGGATTCTCAGAGTCAGGAAGTGGCAGAGGACTTTATATGTCTCCTTGCCAGGGAGGAGGGGCCTCTGAGGCCAGAAGGTGTCCAGCCAGAGGACCACCCTGATCTCAGAGGCTATGGAGGGCAACCGGTGAAGAGGCATAGTCTGAGGCTATGTAGTACCTGCCTGAGAGGGATCAGGACTGGGGGATGGCTGCCCGCTGTTTCCTTATTGCTGCCTTCTGGTCCTTAGACTCCTTTGGGGTTGTCCTTCTCAGGGTCAGCCAGCTCCCTGCTGCAGTGCAGGGCACCAACATGCCTGTTTCCTGCCACATCCTGTCCCCCACCACAGCCAGCCTGGCTCTGTGCCCTCTTGCTCTACACCCCTGACTAGCTTCCTGAGGCACTGACTGATCTAGGCCTTGAGCCCTAGAAACCACCTCTTTGCCGTCACTGCCCACCTAATCTGGGCAATGTCTTCCTGTGCTTGCTGTGTGGCTGGGTCAGATGGCACTGCCCTGTAGGTTGGCCAGCCCAAGGAACCCTCCCCAACACGGGCATGGAACAGAGTCTCCTGACTGCTCTCCAGTGTCTCAGATAAAGATGGACACCCCTACTCTATCTGGGTCCTGAGCGAGGAGCCTGAGTGCTGTGGAGTAGTGATGTTGCCTGAAGGCAGTTCCCAGATCCTGGCCATGTTCCATTGAAAAAAGGCAGGGGGAAAGTAACTGGACTCCACCCAGAGTCCACCATGTTTGTCAGCCCAAATCTTGACCTTAGGTTGACTATTTCTGTCTTGTTCCCACTAATACTGAAAAGGACGGCAACCTTTGTGAACACCATACCTGCACCAGGACCCTCACCGTCATTCATCTGAACATTACTTGACTGAGTGTTTATGACTTAGAGTCTTCTGGACTCTAGATATGCCCGTGAACCAACAAGCTAATCTCCCCCTAGTAGTGTTTACAACCACGTGAGGGACAGGCAGACAGAAGGGTATGAAGTAAATAAATTCTTGTTAGGATAGTAGAAGAGATCATCACATTTCTTCTCTCTCTTTTCTTTTTTGTTTGTTTTTTTTTTTTTTTTACTTTTTTTTTTTTTGGTTTTTCGAGACAGGGTTTCTCTGTGTAACAGCTCTGGCTGTCCTGGACTCGCTTTGTAGACCAGGCTGGCCTCGAACTCACAAAGATCCGCCTGCCTCTGCCTCCCAAGTGCTGGGATTAAAGGCGTGCGCCACCACCGCCCAGCTCTTTTTTGGTTTTTTTAAGACAGGGTTTCTCTCTGTATCCTTAGCTGTCCTGGACTCACTCTGTAGACCAGGCTGGCCTTCAATTCACAAAGATCCACCTTCCACCTGCCTCCTGAATGCTGGGATTAAAGGCGTGTGTCACCACGCCCAGCAATTACAGACAGCTGTCAACTGCCATGGGGGTGCTGGGATTTGAACCCAGGTCCTTTGGAAAATCAGCCAGTGCTCTTAACTGCTGAGCCATCTCTCCAGCCCCCAGATCATCACATTTCGTAAGAAAATGTATTATGTATGTATATGTATACATGTATGTGAGTGGGTATGCATTTGGAGGTCAGAGGGCAGTTTGTGGGAGTCATTTCTCTCCTTCCATCATGTGAGCCCCACAGATCAAACTCAGGTTGTCAGACTTGGCAGTAGGTGCTTTTACCTACAGAGCCTTCTTGTTGCCCGAAGATCATGGTATTTCTATCGGGAAAAGTAAAACAGAGGATGAGGGAGGGCTAGAGTTTTCTTAGGACAGGACTTCCTGAGAAACGCCACCACCTAAGCAAAGAATTGAAGAGGCAAGGGATGAGCTTTGGGGTGTCCAGGGAGGGCACCCAGACTGAAGGCACAGCCAATACAGAACTTGAGCCGGGCATGCTAGGTTGAGTAGAAAGATACTACATAGGCCATGGGGACTGAGTGAGAAAGCGACCGTGGTTGGGGTGAAGGTAGCTAGCTATTCTAGATCCCAGGAGGAGAGGCCACTGGCTAGGTCTGGTTATGGGGATGTAAGTTCTAAAAGGAGGGGCTGGACAGATGGCTCAGCAGTTAAGAGCGCCTGGCTGTTCTTCCAGAGGACTGGGGGGACAGCTCACAACTGTTTGTATCTCCAGTCCCAGGGGAATCTGATGCCCTCTTCTGGCCTCCGCTGTGCATTGCACACATGTGTTGTACAGACATCCATTTCTGCAGGCAAGACACCCATACACATAAAAAGAATAAATAAATAAAATGTTTAATAGTCCTAAAAGGAACACTGACACTGGTGGCTATGATGAGAAGAGACAGGAAGGGACAGGAGTATAAGCCGGGACATCAGGGGATCCAGGCTGAGGGCAGTGGGGAGATAGTGAAAGTCTGTGTGTATTTTCGTGCATTTTAATGGGTTGGAGGTGGCATATAAGGGAAAGAGAAGAATCAAAGTTGAGTCCGGGGTTGGGGCCTGGCTCTCTACTTCATCCTTAAGTGCTACCTATCTCCTCCAAAGGAAAAAAATCTGAATCCCAGCATATTTGGTTTGAGCTGCAAAAAGTTGCCATTTACTGAGATGTGAAGACTGAAGGAGGGGTAGGGGCAAGAAGGATAATTGGCATTTGCACTGGGAATTCTGAGGTCTTTAAGTTCCCAAGGGAGATGGCAAGGAGGGTGTTTGTTTCATGCCTGAAGGTTCAAGGGAGCTTTCCAGACCAGAGACAAATCTAGGATATGACTGGAGTCTAAGGACAGGCCCCAGCAAGACCGATGAGTGGCAGCAGAGGGGGAGGGGCCCAGGTATCTTCTGCAAATTGCGCAGGAAGGGTGATTATAGACAGGTAATGCTCCAGCAAGGCATGTGTGTGTAGGTCTCAGCATGGAGAACAAGAGCACAGAGTGCTAGAGAACAGGCAGGGGATGGAGAAAGGAAAGGGATGACCAGGGGAGATGGGCTCTCTGGCTTCCGTTTCACAGCCAGGGTCTCATTTGATCCTCGCTCTCACAGCCGAGGGACTATGCTCAGAGAAGTTCAGTGTCTGCTGGTGAGGTAGCAGAGTTGGCTGGAACACTCACAGAACACCCCTTGCTTCTCTCCCTTCCCACTCACAGGCATCAGCCAAATATCCCTCACCTGCCAGCTGTTCCATCAGTTCCTGAGGAGAAGGTCTGACATGGTTTCTCAGTTCACTGTCTGCTAAAGGAACATCCAGGGTCTCAGAGCTCAGTGTACCCAACTCTGGGGCAAACACAATGCCTGTCCACCTAGGGACTTGAGCTGATCTTAAAGAATAGGAAGGCTAAGTGGGGAACACAGAGGAGGGTAAGTTGAGCTTGATAGGCCATTTGGGACAGCAGGTAGCAAGAAGGGTTTCTGAGTCCCCTTGAGAGATCCTGTCACAAGTGCAAAGGTTGGCAGACACCAGCTGCAGACCCACACCTGGACTTCAGGTTCTAGCCAGGGACTGATTGCTATGGGGATTGCTGGCCACAGGCAACCCTGATATAGGAGAGCCCATGGAGCTGACCATGCCTCAGAGCTGCGTTGAGGGGCTATGGAGCTTCCTGCCCCTGTTCAGGCTTGCCTGTCAGACTTGCTTTGTGCCCGAAGCCTTCTTCTGCCAGCTCCTGCCTGGGTCCCCTTACTGTTCACAGGGTGTCTTCAGCAAAGCACCTTGTCTCAGCTTACTGGGAGACCCATCCAGTCTTAGGGCCCAGGCTTCATTTCTCCTCCTCCTTCCTGAGCTCTTGTAGTCTGAGTATTCCCACATGAGAAGCTCTACTGCAACCAAAGCTTTGGACGCAGGTGGAAGTTAATGCCCTGTCTTCCCAGCCGGCCCCTGGTAGGAGGCGTGGGTCTCCTTGTGGGGGCACTCCTGGGTCCTCTGCAGGTCCGTACACTCTTCTCTTAGAGAAGGCATGGACATGTATTTAAAAATATGTGGAAAGAGAAAGTGGTATGAGCCCAGAGCAAGAAAAGGAAGTACAGCGCCATGTGATCTGAGATCTGGAGGGGCACGCGAGGGGTGATAAGGCGAGATAGAGAGGGTAGAAGTTACCTCAGCCAGCTGGTCCTGGCATGTCACTGTCTGTGCAGAGTTACTGAGCGAGCAGGACTTTTCTAGGTAAAGGGTGGCGAGGAGCTCCCAGAGTTCAAGGTAACCTTGGCCAAGATGGAACTTGAGAAAGGGAAAAAGAGGAGAGTGACTAACCGCGATCTGCATGTCTTTTACAGAAAGGAAGGCAGAGGAAACCACGGCCACTAGACCCCGGTGAGGGCTCCAAGGACACAGACAGCTCTGCAGGGCGTAGGGGCAGTGCTGGTAGAAGGCATGGACGCTGGCGGGGCCGAGCTGAGAGCCCAGGTGTGCCTGTGGCCAAGGTGGTGCGGGCAGTGACCAGCCGGCAAAGAGCCAGCCGACGGGTCCCGCCTGCCCCACCTCCGGAGGCACCAGGCCGCCAGAACCTGAGTGGAGCAGCAGCTGGGGAGGCATTGATAGGGGCTGCTGGCTTCCCACAGCATGGGGACACAGGGAGTGTGGAGGGTGCCCCCCAACCCACAGACAACAGCTTCACTCCGAAGTGCGAGATTGTGGGCAAGGACGCACTGTCAGCACTGGCCCGGGCCAGCAGCAAGCAATGCCAGCAGGAGATCGCCAATGTAGTGTGCCTGCACCAAGCTGGGAGTCTCATGCCCAAGGTTGTGCCCCGGCACTGCCAGCTGGCTGGTAAGGGACTAGGATACTCTGGTCCTTCCCAGAAATGGATGGGAGGTGATATGGCCCAGATCCTCATTTCCCAGAAGACCCTTCTTGTCTGAACTTGTGTTAAATGTACCAGTTGGCAGAGGGGTGAGCTGGGAGTAGGGCTCTGAGCCTAGGCTTCGACTACTGGGCAACTACTGGGCAAGCAGACAGCCCTTCCCCATCTCATTAATGTCCCTGTCCACTCCATTAAGGCAAGATGAGCCCTGGCATCCAATGGGAAGAGATTCGAGCCCAGCAGCCTGTTAGTGGCCCTCCAGTGCGCATCGCCTACATGCTAGTGGTTCATGGTCGGGCTATCCGCCAGCTGAAGCGTCTTCTCAAGGCTGTCTACCATGAGCAGCACTTCTTCTATATCCATGTGGACAAGGTACTGGGAACTGGGAAGACCTAGAGGATCTGGCTGAAAAGAGCAGAGACCCTGGAGGTTGTAGACAGGTAGCCTAGAAGGTTGGCTAGATACCTAGAGAAAGCAAGTCGAGGTCCAGAATGGTCAAGCATAAGGAGGCACGGCCTGTTATGATCGAGAGTCCTGTCACTTGCTCTCTCCCTTCTGTGTCTCGCTTGTGCTCTGTCTTCACATGGGTGGGGGCTGTGGCCGTGGTACCCAACTCGGTCCCCTGAGCATCCCTTCTCCCTCAGCGTTCCAACTACCTGTACCGGGAGGTGGTGGAGCTGGCCCAGCACTATGATAATGTGCGGGTGACACCTTGGCGCATGGTCACCATCTGGGGCGGGGCCAGCCTTCTGAGGATGTACCTGCGGAGCATGAAGGACCTGTTGGAAATCCCTGGCTGGACCTGGGACTTCTTCATCAACCTGAGTGCCACTGACTATCCAACCAGGTGTGAGGATGGGTGGGGATGGAGTCCCGTCTGTGACGTCAGGGTTGGTGGGTCAGTGTTTGTCTGCCAAGTCTCATTCTAAGGTCTCCACAGCACAGACATGGTTCATTGGCCCCAGGCAGTGAGTTGAGGTGTGAGGCTGGTAAAAGGTGGTCTGATGACTGGAATTAATAAGGAATGGGGAGGAAGAGCTAGAGGCTTATACCTGGGGTGCTCGGCGGTCAGGTATCAAAAGTGGAGGAAGGATGGGGTCCTGTTCGGGTCTCTCCGGCACCATTACTCCAGAGCATCAGACAAAGGTCAGACACATGGTCTAACAGCTTCTGTGAGAAAGGAAGGCGCAGGAAGTGCAGGTTGTTCATGCTAGAGGACCTGTGCTCTAGGACGGATTGGGCACACGCTACACAAATTCCCTTCCTCACCAGGACAAATGAGGAGCTGGTGGCATTCTTATCCAAGAACCAGGACAAGAATTTCCTCAAGTCACATGGGCGAGACAATTCCAGGTGAGAGAGGTGGGGAAGGAGGCCCTGGTGTGTCACACAGTGCCTCCCATACTAGGGCACCTGATGGCCCCAGCCCTGGGTTGGTAGAGCCCCTAAATCAATCATAGGGAAAGGCACGCTGGTTGCCAGGTGGAAAGAAGGCTTGGGCTCCATTCTGTGAGAGCTTCAGTCATGGCCTTTGTGCCCCCCTCAGGTTCATCAAGAAGCAAGGCCTGGACCGGCTTTTCCATGAGTGTGATTCCCACATGTGGCGCCTGGGTGAACGGCAGATCCCAGCAGGCATTGTGGTGGATGGTGGCTCTGACTGGTTCGTCCTGACACGCAGCTTTGTGGAATATGTGGTGTATACAGATGACCCCCTGGTGGCCCAGCTTCGCCAGTTCTACACATATACGTTGCTTCCAGCTGAGGTGGGTGACCAGGTAGAAACAAGAGCCAGGGAGGACACTGGCTGAGTGGCCCATGGCTCACCCTCCTCCCTCTTCCGCCACCTGCAGTCCTTCTTCCACACAGTGCTGGAGAATAGCCCGGCCTGTGAGAGCCTCGTGGACAACAACCTGCGGGTCACCAACTGGAACCGTAAGCTGGGCTGCAAATGCCAGTACAAGCACATCGTGGACTGGTGTGGCTGCTCCCCCAACGACTTCAAGCCACAGGACTTCCTGCGGCTTCAGGTGTTCTCCCTTGGCCCCAAGAAGCCTGCACCCCAGCTTTTCCCCCACAAGCCTTCTGGGTCAGAAAGGCAGGGTGGGTCCCTACCTGGAGCATTCCCTTGGGTATGGGCAGCAGCAGCAGCAGGTGGAAAAGTCAAGACCATTCTAGACAGTGCTGAGAGCCCCTGCTGCATGCTGCCATCCGAACTTCACTTCATGTTCTTTGTCTCTTCCTCCCCAGCAAGTCTCCAGACCCACCTTCTTTGCCCGGAAGTTTGAGTCAACTGTGAACCAGGAAATCCTGGAAATTTTGGACTTCCACCTCTATGGCAGCTACCCACCCAGCACACCAGCCCTCAAGGCCTACTGGGAGAACACCTATGATGTGGCAGAGGGCCCTAGTGGACTCAGTGATGTCCTACTCACCGCTTACACAGCCTTTGTCCGTCTCAGCCTGCATCATACCGCCACTGCTGTACCACCACTGGCCACTGCACTCTGCAGGTAAGACCTCCCCCCTCTTTTGACATATAGCAGGCTCTTAGAGTATGGTGCCTTAAGCGGGGAGCAAGTCAAAGACAGCCCCTGCCCAGAGTGAGTTCCCAGTCTTAGGGAAAAAAAAAATTAAAGGTGGGTAGACAGGAGCCAGGACCACGTGGAACATGAAATTTGAGGGCCAAAGAAATGCCTGGGGCTTCCCAGCGTCCCTCCCTGGGACTCCAGGTGTGCTGATGGCCTCTCTCTTTCTTCCGAAACCCTCCTAGGTTTGAGCCCAGGGGGTTGCCGTCCAGCGTGCACCTGTATTTCTATGACGACCATTTCCAGGGCTACCTGGTGACGCAGGCGGTGCAGCCCTCAGCCCAGGGGCCAGCAGAGACACTGGAGATGTGGCTGATGCCCCAGAGGTCGCTGAAGCTGTTGGGGCACAGTGACCAGGCCAGCCGGCTCCAGAGTCTGGAGGTGGGACAGGTCCTCCCCCTTGCTTTCTCCTGACCCCCAGCAAGACGCAGGGAGTGGGAAGAGAGGGACAGACACCAAGGGAGGGGTAAGGACTCCATCAGACCTTTATGGGCTGGGCTCTCTGGGCTCTGCTTTCCAAATAATGGCCACCTTAGTGATGCCGCACACATGTGTCTGTCACCCTCACAGGCAAATACTGAGGGGCCCTCTCATGACCAGGGAGTAGGGACGGAGTTGTCAGTTCTGATCTCCTAAAGTGGAAAGATTCCTGGGGCTTGGAAGTCCAGATGAGCTTTGGGCATCCTTTCCTAGAGCCTCTGGCTTTGTGTGTGTGTGTGGGGGGGGGGTGGTCTGCCTTTATGGGCCCCACCATTGCAGAACAATTCAGGTGGCAGCCTGGAATAAATATCAGAGCTGGGAGAGATGTTTCAGTTTTAGACTTACCCCCTTCAGTTTGAAGATGGGGAAACAGGCCCTGAAAGACGCAGTGACTGACCTGAGGTTACACCATGAGAGGCGGCATGAGAGCAGATAGAAGGACTTCTAGGCATCTGCCCAGCTGCCTCCCTCCCTACAGGTTGGCACTGAGTGGGACCCCAAAGAACGTCTCTTCCGGAACTTTGGGGGCCTGCTGGGACCACTGGATGAGCCTGTAGCCATGCAGCGCTGGGCCCGGGGCCCCAACCTCACAGCCACTGTGGTCTGGATTGACCCAACCTATGTTGTGGCCACGTCATATGACATTACTGTAGATGCGGACACTGAAGTCACGCAGTACAAGCCCCCATTGAGCCGGCCACTGCGGCCAGGAGCCTGGACTGTTCGATTGCTTCAGTTCTGGGAACCACTGGGTGAGATCCGCTTCCTCGTGCTGCCATTGACCTTCAACCGCAAACTACCTCTCAGGAAAGGTAAGGAAGTAGTGTCCAAAGATGCCCAGAACTCAGATAAAACAGGATTTTCCAGGGTGTTGACTCCAAGGCTGAGTGGTAAAAGAGAGAAAGCAGGACTCTGGTCTTCCATCCCCGCACTATGGTAGTGAAACCTCGAGTCAGGCAGACTGCAGGGCTTTTTTGTTTTTTTGTTTTTGTTTTTCGAGACAGGGTTTCTCTGTGTAGCCCTGGCTGTCCTGGACTCACTTTGTAGACCAGGCTGGCCTCGAACTCGCAAAGATCCGCCTGCCTCTGCCTCCCAAGTGCTGGGATTAAAGGCGTGCGCCACCACTGCCCGGCTGGCTTTTTTGTTTTTTAAAGTTGATTTATTTATTTTATGTATGAGTGCTCTATCTGCATGTACATCTGCAGCCAGAAGAGGGCATCAGATCACATTGCGGATGGTTGTGAGCCACCATGTGGTGTGGTTGCTGGGACTTGAACCCGGGTCCTTTGGAAGAGCACTAGCCAGTGCTCTTAACCGCTGAGCCTTCTCTCCAGCCCCACACTGTAGTTTGAAGTGTGGCTTTGCGCTCATAACCAGGCCCTGGACTTTGGGAATTACTCAGCCTTTTCACTTGCAAGTAAGGACAGCATAACTATGGGAGATTCCCTGGGTGACTGGGACAAAAGTCACTCAAGCTAGATTCAGCAAAATCAGGAAATGCCTCACGTCCCACCAGGGACCAGGGGTGCTATATTCTTCTAAGACATCTTGTTCCTTATCCTGTCCTGTCTCTGATGCACCTCCGTACACATGCTTTCAATGCAGCAGAGCCAAAAGAGGGCCTTGAGACCCTCAGGTCCCACATCACTTGGCATGGCCAGATTCTCATGGCCCTCTGGTGATTTTGCTGAAGCTAATGGGACAGGCCATGGGCAACTAGAAGCTGAACAGACTCCTGCAGTGGTGCCCCATGGGAAGCTGTTTCCTTTTCCCACTGCACCCTACCACAAGGTAGGGGAAAGCAGGAGTAACCCAAAGAGATAAGGACGAGGGACTGGAGCAGATGCAGGGCAGACAAGCCACTTCTCCATTGGATGAAGGAGACAGCAGGCTGAGCAGTCAGGTCTGCAGGAAGGCCTGGTACTACACCTCAAAGGACAGAGGAAGAGCATGCTCTAAGGCAACTGACAGTGCTAGCACATGTCTGCCTGAGAGGCAAGTAAGATACAGAGAGTGGCGGAGGAAGCTGGCAAGGCAAGCAAGCCCAGTATAGAGAACAGGCTGCCAAGGGGTCTGGGAGCTATTGGGGTGTGGATGGCATAACCGGGGTGCTACCTTGCTTCTTTTTTTTTTTTTTTTTTTTTTTTGGTTTTTCAAGACAAGGTTTCTCTGTGTAGCCCTGGCTGTCCTGGACTCACTTTGTAGACCAGGCTGGCCTCGAACTCACAAAGATCCGCCTGCCTCTGCCTCCCAAGTGCTGGGATTAAAGGCGTGCGCCACCACCGCCCAGCTGCTACCTTGCTTCTTAAAGTGCCTTGTTCAACGTAATTCTAAAGTTGGGGGTTTGGGGATTTAGGCCCTGGGTTCTGACCTCAGCTAAAAAACAAAAACAAAACAAGAAAGTCCTAAAATTGGGAATTTAAGATTTATACTTTCTAAGTTTGCTTATTCATTTACTGAGACACTGTCTTACAATGGAGCCTAGGCTACCTGGAACCCAACTGGATAGCCCATTCTGGCTTTTAACTCTTGCAATCCTCTTGCCTCCATCTCTCATTTGTTAGAGTTACTAGTGTGAGTCACCAGGCCAGCTACCACTAGGGTTTTATACAACTGATGATTTTACAGGCACAGAAAATTCCTTGGATTAGCCCTAGCCTACTCTGTAAGCTGAGACCCCCCATGGTAAGCTTAGGGCGGGAACTGCTGTGTTCAGCCCTGACTCCCATGGTCTGGCCTCCATGGGACTAAGGAACACAATTAACTGCTTGTTCTCTATTGCCAGATGATGCCAGCTGGCTGCATGCGGGACCACCCCACAATGAATACATGGAGCAGAGTTTCCAGGGCCTAAGTGGCATCCTGAACCTGCCTCAGCCAGAGGCCCTGGAGGAGGCTGCCCGGAGGCATACAGAGCTCACGGGTCCTGCACTTGAGGCTTGGACAGATGGGGAGCTGAGCAGTTTCTGGTCGGTCTCGGGATTGTGTGCCACAGGCCCTTCTGCTTGTCCCTCCCTGGAGCTCTGCAGACTGACCAGCTGGAGCTCTCTGTCTCCTGACCCCAAATCAGAGCTGGGGCCTGTCAAAGCTGATGGGCGACTCAGGTAGCAGGGCCCCAGCCAGCACAGCCTGGAGGAGCCGGGGAATTGCACCTTACAGACAATGGAGAGACATCTCTCCCACAGACAAGACCCAGAGGCCCAGCCACTATGCCCGTTTTGAGCCATCGGGAACCTGCACTGAGGGCAGAGAAGGTGGGTGCCATGCTCACTACTGCTGCTGGGTCTGCAAGAGACCAGAGGTTCACTGGAACCATGAGGAGGCTCTTCCTCTGCCCTTCTCTAGTTTGTACTTTTTTAAATTTAAAATGAGTGGCAGGGGGAGGACGATGTGCAATAGGGCTCAGAGCAGGCCCAGGAAGTGTGCCATGGCCGTGGGGAGCAGCACTGAGCACATCTACTACTGCTCTGGGGAGGCTTGGTCTGCCTCACCCTCCAGGGCCTCTGTCCCCAGCCCGGGCCTGTGCTGCTCACAGCTAAGACTCTTAAAGGTACAGGGGCCTGCCACGCTCCTAGGCTTGGAGAACAGGTGATCTGGGGGTGGGGAGGCTACTGTGGAGCTGGACTTCAGTGAGTCAGCCTCTCCTCTGGTAGCCAGAGGACCATAGAGCAGGGGTGGGGCTGGCTCTCAGGCTTTCCAGCACGCTCTACCCTAGGAGATGCAGGGCATTGGGGCCTACTGAGATCCATGCAGTTTCCCAGATGTGCCCTGGAGGAGGGAGCCACGCTGGCAGCATAGGAAGACTGTCAGAGGGCTCACACGAGTCGCATTGTGCCTGAAGCTCAGTGTGAAGTCTGAAATATGCAACAGAGGAAATAAATCTCTATCTCTCCAAGCTGAGTGTCTGTTTGCTTTCTACTGTTATGATAAAGTCCATGACTAAAGGCATGGGGAAGGAAGGTTTATTTCACCTTATGCTTGTAGTCTATCATAAAGGAAAGCCAGGGACTTGGAAGCAGGCACTAAACACAGGCTATGGGAAAAGTGCTTACTCACTTGCTCCCCAGGCTCCTGGTCTTTCTGATACTTCCCAGGACCACTTGCCCAGGGCTGATACCACCCACAGTGGTGGCACCCTCCCATAACAATCACTAATGGAGGCATTTTCTCAGCTGAGGTACCTTCTTCCCAAATGATCCTGGCTGTGTCAAGCTGACAAACTAACCAGCACTCTGAAGCTCCACATTTTTTCCTGTGTATGAGGGGGCTATGGGTGATCTCTGGGCTTTCTAGAAGTCTTAGCTGGTTCTTTGATAGCCTTGAAACAGTAATGGTCCCTGTAGCAGGAACAGTTGAACATCCACCCAGAAGCCAAACAGCCTTCTTTCTGTGAGAAAATGGGTCCTGGGAGGCTTAGATTGCCCATTGCTACTCAGCAGGCCAGCATTAGTGGCATTTAGTTCTGAAAAGCCCCGCCTAGCACTCTACTGCCACCACTGGGCCAGACTGCAGTAAATGCTGCCTTAGGGGCCTTCAGCATTACCAAGGCCCCCCTCCAAAGCTTCATCTTTCCTGCTACCTACTCAAGTCCTGCCTTTGTAACCTGCTCAGTAATACAGGTTATTGTGGCCATGGCCTACTGTTTAGTTCTGTAGCTTGTCCCTTTATGGTCAGGGGCAGGCACTGAATCACTGCCCTAGGATCTGAGTGAATGAGTTGCTTACCTTTCTCAAGCTCTCTTCCTTCCCTCCTGATTCTCGTCCTGTTGCTGGTAAAGGCTCAGTATTAGTTCTTGATGCTTTGCCTAATGTGGGAGTTGGAGTGAAGGTTTCTGGACCTCTAAAAATCACTTCATCAGCTGCCATTCTGTGCTTCGCTCAGGGAGTAAGTTGGCTGACTGCTGCCCACCAGTCATTTCCCCTGACCTCCAGTAAGCAGCACTAGAGTGGGTGGTTTGCAGCCTTGATGGCTGGCACTTTCAATCTTCAGGTAGCAACTCAGGACACAGACTGAGAGCTGAGAAATGACGAGCCCCCGGGTCAAAGCTCCTGACGGTGGGGCACTCTTCAGAGAGGGTGAAGACCTGGATGGGGAAGGGGGGGGCGCTCCAGAGAGGGTGAAGGCCTCCAGAGCTGCTCTGTCTCTGCGCCCTGCCATGCTCAAGGGTGTGGCTGGCCAGTCAGGAAGCACTCAGGGTGGGGGCACACAGAGAATGATGTAGTGTCCAGAGAAGATGGCTGCTCTCTGACTCCCACTTTAATGAGTATTTGATGCTGTACTCTAGATCTCCAGATAGTGGTGGTATATTTTTGTTTATTATTTATTTGTTTTGGTTTTTTTTGAGAGACTTTCTCTGTGTAGTCCTGGCTGTCCTGGAACTCACTCTGTAGGCCATGCTGGCCTAGAACTCAGAGATCTGCCTGTTTCTGCCTCCGGAGTGCTGGGACTAAAGGTGGGCGTCATCACTGCCTGTTGGGGTTTTACATACATACGAACGAGTGCTGTCTATGTTTGTCTGCCAACCAACCGGGAGAGGGCACCAGATCCCATTATAGATGGTTGTGAGCCTCCATGTGGTTGCTGGGAATTGAAGTCAGGACCTCTGGAAAAGCAGCCAGTGCTCCCCTAACTCCCCCCACCCGGGCATTTTGTTTTAATGTACCAATATCAACTCGAATGTCAGGTACAGAAAAATTATCAGCTAGATTCAGTGGATGAGGCACAGGCTATCCTAGTGGTGGACTGCATCCTAAGGCAGGACCCAGTTAACTAGCACAATCGTCTGGATTTTGGTTTTTGTGGTTTAGTGTGTGTATGTTGGGGAGTGCACCCACCAATGTGAATACATGAGTGGGCCAGAGGACAATGCCAGGTATCCCACTTGATCAGTTTCTGCCTTATCCTTTTAGACAAGATCTCTTCCTGAACCTGAAGCTTGGGGTTTTTTCCACTGCAAGCCTCAGGGATCCTTCTGTCTCTGGCTCTCTCATGGGGCTGCAGGTGCATGAAGCTGCTCTCAGTTTCTGGACATAGGTGCTGACCAAAGGGCCCTCCCTTCTGGCCTAACAGAGGCAACTGTTCCTTAGGGAAGGGACCTTTGAGATCTGCTGAGCAATGCATCCTCTAGTTCAGAGCAGCAGTAGAAAGAGTTTAAAACACCCTGGCCGGGCCCCTCCCTCACCACTGGTAAACAAACTGCAGAGAATCCTCAGTGAAGTCAAATGCCTCTTCCTAGCTCTCCGGCTCCAGGGAGGAAAGAAAGCCAGAACAGGTTTCTGTGGGTAGGAGGGGACAACTGCAGCACTGTCAGGCCTCTCCTCGGGGACAGGGCACAATACAACAGCTGTGAGGGAAGCAAAATACATTTATTTGAGCTGTAGCCCTAGGCTCTCAACTCCCAACTCTGGTACTAGACCTAGAATGTAGGGGTGAGGACAGATGATGCTGTTCAAAGGCCATCAGAGCCGATAGAGGGGCAGAATGAGCCAGTGGCCAGAAAGGAATATTCTCTCTTCCTCACCTAAGTGATTCCTAGGGCTAAGGGCTTGAACTTGGAAGGAATAGGAATTACCAGATGGATACTAGGATAAAGTGTTAGGACTCTGCTCTCTTGCAGGGTAACCCTATATTCCAGGCTTGCCTTGGATCTGAGGCTTAGTTCCTCCCTACCTCTGTACTGTGGGGCCACACCTACAGTAAAAGGAAAGGAGCAGATATGCAGATGAGAATCCTTATTCTGCCTCCTCTAAGTGGGGGATGAAGTGTATGCTAGCATCCTGCAGCCAGGCAAGGGGTCTGATGTGGCTAGAACACACTGGAGAAGGAAAGATGTCAGAGGCCTGTAGAGGGAGTCAGACAGAGCAAGGGAAGCTGGTTGACAGTGGTGCATGACTCCCTTGCTCCCTGTGCTTTCCTTGGTCATTATGGTGTCCCCAGAGAGATATCCTGTATGAGGCTACCCAGGACCCATCAGTAAACCCTGTGACAGTCAGCTTGTGCGCACAATTGCTTGACAAAACAACCGGAGCAGATTTCCCCAGTTGATTGCATAGTGCTTGGGGGCCTGAACCTTTCAGCCCTCTAAGCCTTGGATGCCCAGCACAACTCAGCTTTCCCCATATAACTCTTACACTGTCTGCTCAGTGCCATTGGGCATGACAAGTAAAGACTACAAAACTTCACTCTGCCTCTGTGGTGGAGAGGGGGCAGGACAGGAAGGCCTAGAAGGGAAGGGCAATGGGTGTACACCAGTGTAATGGGTGTGTATGCACATAGGGGAAGACAAGGAAATGACTAAAACCTTTTCTTTTTTTTTTTTTGTTTTTTTGTTTTTCGAGACAGGGTTTCTCTGTGTAGCCCTGGCTGTCCTGGACTCACTTTGTAGACCAGGCTGGCCTCGAACTCGCAAAGATCCGCCTGCCTCTGCCTCCCAAGTGCTGGGATTAAAGGCGTGCGCCACCACCGCCCGGCTGACTAAAACCTTTTCTAACTCAACTGCCACCAAGCTATGTGAGGCCTCAAGGACACTACCTGCACTCCCACCCCACCATTACTTGGTAACCCCTCAGGAAGCAGCCACCTGTCCTGACCCTCTCCATCTTTCTCTCTCTCTCTCTCTCTCTCTCTCTCTCTCTCTCTCTCTCTCTCTCCAGGTTTTTCAAGACAGGGTTTCTATGTTTAACAGCCCTGGCTGTCTTAGACTCACTTTGTAGACCAGGTTGGCCTCACACTGAACTCATAGAGATCCACCTGCCTCTACCTCCCAAGTGCTGGGATTAAAAGTGTACACCACCACACCCAGCCATTACAGACAGTTTTGTAGGTGCTGGTATTTGAACCCAGGTCTTTTGGAAGAACAGCCAGTGCTCTCAACCGCTGAACCATCTCTCCAGCCCCCCCCCCAACCTCCTCCATCTCTTAAGGGACCTGGAAAGGACAGCTTTGATTTTCTTGAGACAGGCCTAACTGACCTGACCTCTACCCTTCTAGTGCAGCTGACCTCAGTACCTGCAACTTTACACACATGATGCCAAAGTGAATCCCTACAGACCCCAGCCCACCTTTGCCAAGGATCTGCAAGGACTCTAGAATCAATCCCTGAAACTACCAGGCATCAAGTTCAAAGCAGAGCTCCAGAACAGGAAGGTGCCTGTGTGCCCCATCTCTGGATCCCCTGTGTGCACATCATGGAGGGGTTTTAGAAGTCACTGGACTTTACACATCCTCTTTTGGGACTGGAGCCAGTACTGCCCATCTCCAGCTGTCAAAGTGACCATCCTTCCTGATGGGATTTCCTTCCTGGTCCCTCTAGTAGAAGCCAGACCTCTGAGGTTTGGGTTGGGCTGACTAACCCTCACCAAAAACCAGACTCTTTGCTGCTGTTTCTAGTCTGAAATACATGAAGAACCAGAAGATAATGTGGACTCAGTGTATTTGGTGGGGTAGAGGAAGCTGTGTGCCACCTACCCTGCCTCCCCATTGGTAGGATCCTTATGTCCCAGGGCAGGAGGGACAGGCTTCTGCTCTGAACTTGCAGAGGTAGTGTATGTGGAGCGCTACCATGCAGCCATCTCTGGGCTGTACCTGGCTCCCTCTAGCCATGCCAGCAGGTGAACCACATACTAGCTACTTCCTGTACTCCTCAACCTTCAGAGCCCAGTCCCTGGACCTTGCAGGGACCCAAGGAGGAAACAGCAGTGACATTCTAGGGCAGTGGTTCTCAACCTTCCTAATGCTGTGACCCTTTAATACATTTCCTCATGTTGTAGTGACCCCTAACCGTAAAATTTTCACTGCTACTGCATAACTGTGATGTTGCTACTGTTAGGAATCATAACTTTCTATCTGATATGCAGGATATCTGATATGTGATCCCTGTGAAAGTCATTCGACCCCCAAAGGGGCCACGACCTACAGGTTGAGAACCACTGTGCTCTAGAGCATAGGCTCTCTTTGCTCCCTCTGAGGGATGGTGCTAATGAAACCTTCAAACCAGGTTCCTTCCTAAGTTCCTTGCTCTGGTAGGTCTCTTTTTTCTTCTGCTTCAGTGTATATGAACAAACACGGCTGGGATCCAGAGCAGTAAGCAGCCCCATCAGGGTTTGTTCCCAAATGGCAGGTGCAGCATTCCAGCTAGCTTTATTGATGCTCACACCACAGCTACCAAAACGTCCCCAGAAGTCACAGCACAGAGGTTCCTGCAGAGTCACTATCCAACAAGCATCTTCTGCGGAGACCTCTTCACCCTGACCCTTGGCTTCTTCCATCACATGCTTCTGGGACCTGGACTCAGGTCTTCATCCAATGGTCCCAGCAGGACTTCAAAGCATGGCTACCAGCTTGAAGGTGCCCTCAGGTTTGGCAGGAACCACGTGGACAAAAGTCTTATAGAGCACAGCACCCTTGGGCAGACTGGTGACCAGATCCACAGCCTCCAAGTTTTTGGGATTGGGCACGTAAACCTCTTTCGTGTAGCGGACTATCCCCTCTTCCAGGGCATAGAGGCACTTGTTCTTCCCAAGTCCCACCTGCAACATACAGACATGGTCAGCTGGAAGAAGATAGGTGGTCTGCCCCAAGGCCTCAGGCCAGAGTTCTCCTTCAGACTGAAGTCTGGAGCAGAAGGGCAGGCTCTGAGAGGTCCCCCTCAGGTTTCTCTTTTCCACTACCTGCCACTTCTTTGCCTCTGCTCCTTCACCAAGTCTGTAAGAGTGGAGGGAGAAGAGAATAATCCCAGACACTCGGAACAGCAGTAATGTCAACACAGCCGGTCAGAGCAACCGTGGACAGATGCCCAAGGCAGGCTCACAAAGGTGCCACAAATCACTGCTCCTGACAGCATGCTTTGTTTACACTTATAAAGTCAAGTTCCATGGAAAACACAGACCAAGATTGTGTGGGCACTGGATATGCTAGCCAAACAATAATGACAGCCAGGCGTGGTGGCGCACGCCTTAATCCCAGTGCTCTGGAGGCAGAGGCAGGCGGATCGCTGTGAGTTCGAGGCCAGCCTGGTCTACAAAGCAAGTCCAGAACAGCCAGGATTATATAGAGAAACCCTGTCTTGAAAAAACAAACAAATAAACAAGAAAAAAACAAAACAAAACAAAAAAAACAATAATGACACCAGCTAACATTGACACTCAATGCTTACACAGTAAGCCCTCATAATTAAGTCCCGAGGTTAAATACTGTTTGGCATCCTTTACACATGTAACTCATTTCTTACCTGGTGCATTAGGTAGATGTATTTCCAGCCCCATTTTTCAGATGATAATACAATGTTAACTGTTTAAGTAAACTGTATTTAATATAAGTTTTTAAATTGCCTATATTCATTTTTTTTCACAGCTTGAAATCAGATGTATATCAAAACTTGAGGGGTTACAGAGATGAGTTTAGAAGCATTTGCTGTTCTTCCAGAGAACCCAAGTTGGGTTGTTCCCAGCACCCAAATGACAGCTGGAAGTGAGTTACAGCTCACAACTGCCTGTAACTCTAGCTCCAGACAATCCAACACTCTTTTCTGGCCTCCTGAGACATCCGCACACACAGGCATACAGAAGAAAGCAAGCAATGTAGGCATGATGGTGTATGCCTGCAATGTTTCCCAGGACTTAGGGAGGAGATCACTGCAATTTTCAGAGCAGTTTAGGATGCAGGGAAAGTTCCAGGCCAGACAGAGCTACATAGTAAGACCTTGTCTCAAAAACAAACAACAAAAGATAGATGTGTGGCAAGTCTTACAGAACCAGCCAATACTCTTCAGTGTCTCTCTCTGATTAAAGCATAAGTTTGGAGACCAAGAGCCGTGGCACACGGCTGTAACCCCGGCACTTGGGTGGCTGTGGCAGGAGGATGGGGAATTCAAGGCCTGCTTGGGCAAGATAATGAAACCCCTTCTAAACAAACAAAATAATAATATGGTTCAAATCCCAGCACTGCTAAATACCATGTGATCTTTGGCAAGTTACTTTCCTGTGTCTACAAAATGAGGATAAGCTTGCTAATTAATATAGGGTCATCTTAAGGATGACCTTATTGAATGAATGGACCATGGAGAAGTTGGAGCATAGTCAGCTCAAACATATCAGCTTCCACTGTTATTATTTTAGTAAAGAATTCTCATCCAATGTCTTTTTGGTGGGAGGTAAGGGATGAGAGTTTGGGTGGGAGATAGGGTCTCACTACATAGCTCTGGCTGTACTGGAACTCAGTATGTTGACTCGGCTAGCCATGAACTCAAAGATCTGCCTAGCCCTGACTTCTGAGTGCTGGGTTGAAAGCATGTACTACTACGCTTGCCTTTGATGTTTACAGTTTTTATTTATGTATATCGGTGTTTTGCCTGAATGTCTGGCTGTGCACCACTTGCATGCCTGCTATCATCAAGGGCAGAAGAGGTCGTCAGATCCCCTAGGACTGAGTTACAGATGGTTCCAAGCATCATGTGGGTGCTCGGAACTGAAGCCTGGTGCACTTAACTGCTGAACCATCTGCTAGGGCCTTTGATGGTGACACACTTGCACCAGCTACAACCTGCAACTATTATTCCAGAAAACCAACATATGCTTGTAACAAAATCTAAAATAATCATTTTCTTAACCCACAGCCATTTGAACAGTGGTCACTAAGAGGAGCACAAAAATGATGTTTTTGGTTTGGGTTTTATTTTGTTGGTTTTTTGAGACAGGTTTCTCTGTGTAGCCTTGGCTGTCCTGGAACTCACTCTGTAGACCAGGCTGACCTCGAACTCAGGGATCCACCTGCCTCTGCCTCCTGATTGCTGGAATTAAAGTCATATGCCACCACACCCATCTGATGTTTGTAACTGAAGGAAAAGTATTTATTGAGTCTGAATCTAGTAGAATAAAAATATTTCTTCCTTTTGAGTCATAAAAAGGGAAATGTCTATTAAAATTATAAATTGATAAAAACACAGAAAAACATATGTAAGAAGTATGCCACTTTCAGAAGATAACTGTATTTTAAGCATGTTATATAACCCACTGTCATCTTCTATGAAAGAGAAAAATGAGGCTCGGGGAATGCTATGTAATGTTAGGCAAATCTCAACTATAACTAAGGTTCTACTACTCTCTAAGCCTCTGCTATTTCAACCATAAAATAGAGGTGACATCCACCTCATGGGGACAGGCTGAGGACACAAGACACAGGCATGAAAAGGCTGCCCTGGAGAGGGCACAGAGCAACTCACGTGGGCGCCTGGGTGCCATCTGAACTGACGCTGAGTCCCAAGGATGTTGCCAGCGTGAACATAGTGACCTAAAAGAGACATCCATGGGTGAGCTGACTCCACACCAGTGTTCCCAGAAGCACGACGCTGAGAAATCATGACGGCCCACCAGTCGTCACCAACCAACCCCCAAGTCTGCTCCTGGAAAACCCCTCCAAGACAGTCCTACATAAAAACTGCTTGACCCTTTTCCAATAGTCTCTTTTTTGGTTGCATGGCTAAGACGAGAATTCACTGGGGTCTCGCCCCTCCCTAGATGTCACCTACCCCTTTAATGTGGAGCCAAGTGCTTTAGGTGGACTGCAAGGGAGTACAGGGAGAGGCACTTGAGTGGCGTGTAGCTCTTCTGAGAGAGAGAGAGCAGGGCAGCAGCTTAGGATGCGGATAACAAAAACAGGCACCCCTCACCTTCCATTTTCTTGATGCCATAGTGTTTGCCTCGAGATTTCCCACCAAGGTTCTTAGAGCTGCCGCCTGTCTTCTTGGATGCATATCTGACAGCAACAGTTGCAGGTGCTCTGGGGCTCAGCAGGGCTGTCAGGGCAGAGGAGGAAGAAACAGTGTTCAGAGAGCTTCTCGAATAAGATGCACTTTCTTTGCCTCTGCAGACTGTCTGCTAAACTAAGAAGTAGTAAGGAAGATGAGAAAAATGAAAGATATGTGAAGGGAATGGGAATGCTAAGTGTGTGGTGTTCAGGAATGCTTGGGCAGGGAGAAATTCATCCCTAACATGGAACAATTCATCCCTGGAATTGGCCCAGAGGTAAGCATGGTATGAAGTGTTGTTGTTGTTGTGTGTGTATTTGTGTATCAGGGAGAGCAAGCAGTGAAAATAGGGGAAAAAAAATAGAGCTCATGTGCTCTGGCTCTGATGTTCAGTCCGAAACAAACAGCGCAGACACAGATGACACACACGGACACCGGACAGCTGCCTGCTCCTGAGACTTACAGCCTTGGGTCAGGCCATGGCACATGCAAGGAGGCTTCTGTTTCAGCCTCACTTACCGCGTGATTAGTTTTCCACTCACCCACTAAACACAAGTCAATTGCACACCAGAAGGGCAGCCCATCAGCCGGTGGCTCCCACAGGCAGCTGCCCACTTCAGAAACGACCTTTCTTCCCAGAACCCACAAGCAGATGTCCAACCAAGATTAGCATTAATCTGACCTCTTCCCTCATCCCAAAGTGCTCAAAAACATTTACTTTAAATGGGAAAATGATGTGGGAAGATTTGAAGGGGGTAGAGATGGTCAAAATACACTGTACATGACAGGCGTGGTGGCGCACGCCTTTAATCTTAGCGCTTGGGAAGCAGAGCCAGGTGGGCATCTGAGATCTGATCTACAAAACAAGTCCAGGACAGCCAAGGCTATTACACAGAGAAATCTTGCCTCAAACAAACAAATGAAATTCTGAAAGAATAAATGAAAATACTTTTAAAAGAACATTATCTAAAATGCATACTAATGGGGACAGAGAGACGGCTCAGAGGTTAACAGCAATGACTGCTCTTGCAGAGGAATCAGTTCAATTCCTAGCACTCCTGTAGCGGTTCACAGCCACCTGTAACTCCAAATCCAGGGGATCCAATGGCCTTTTCTGACCTCTGTTGGCACCAAGTATACTGTGTGGTGCACAAACATACACACAGACAAAAACATTCATACACATAAAGTAAAATTCAGGCTAATGTGGGCAGCCTGTTTTTAGGTCTCTAGGCATAGTTATAAGAGCATGTCACTATATTTAGACATTTTATGGGTGTCTGAAGTATAAGCTCATAGTATTGGTTATCTAGGTTTCTTAAATTCTCATGAAAACAGAAAGTAACTGGGATCCAAGACCAGGGATACAACTTACAGAGCAGGCTGGGCAGGTGGCACATGCAAGCCTTTGATCCTGACACTTAGGAAGCAGAAGCAGGCAAATCTCTGTGACTTTAAGTTCAGTCTGGACTACAGAGCGGGTGGCCAGGGCTACATTGTGAGACCCTGTCTCAAAAAAAACAAACAAGAACCCCCCCCCAAAAAAAAAACCCGCGAAGAACTTACAGAGACCTAGTCAATCTCCAGCAATGAAATCTTTAAGCACCTCTCTCTCTCTCTCTCTTCCCCTGTAGCCCAAGCAGGCCTTAAACTTTCAATCCTCAGGCCTTTATCTCACATATAAAGTGAGGTTACAGGCATGCACTACTTGGCTTCATTCACTGACTTATGGGTAACTGACATTTTGCTTTGCCTACATTATTTCATTCATAAATCTGGCCTACATAAGTGAATTCCAAGACAGCTAGGGCTACACAGAGAAACCTTGTCTCAACAAAGAAACAAACAAACAAATTAGAGACAAAAGGCAGAGTGGTTCCAGGGATTGCCAGAGATGGTGGGTGTAGCAGCTCAGCCATTTGATGGACCTCAATAAACTTTTTTTTTTTTTTTTTCCGAGACAGGGTTTCTCTGTGTAGCCCTGGCTGTCCTGGACTCACTTTGTAGACCAGGCTGGTCTTGAACTCACAGAGATCCACCTGCCTCTGCCTCCTGGGTGCTACGATTAAAGGGTGTGCCACCACACCCAGCATTTACAGACAGCTGTGAACTGCCATGTGGGTGCTGGGATTTGAACTCGGGTCCTTTGGAAGAGCATTCACTGCTCTTAACCCCAGAGCCATCTCTCCAGCACTCATTCATAAATCTTTTCTCTTGTGAAAAGCAAGAAGAAACTGCAGGCTACTTCTGTCCCTTCAGTAAGATTCCCAGTAAGACCTGTGGAATCTACTCTCAGAACAGATGTCATATTCATCCAGTACCCTCCAGGTTCACCACCATCACCACTAATACTTTGGTCAAATTATCCTATAGCAAAGCTACTATTCCAGCTTTCCAGCTGGTTTGTCATGTTGGTTTTTTTACTTATTTACAGCTTTTGAGACTGTGACCCAGGCTGGCCTTGGACCTGAGGCAATCCTCCCGCTCTTAAGAGCAGGGATTACAGACACTACCATTCCTGGTCCCACCTGGTTTCATTTTCATTGTCGTTTATTTATTTGCATCCAGCCTGCCTTCTCTTAATTTGCTCCTCAAAATGTAAAACTGGATCAGGCCACTTTCTTGCCTTTTCCCTACACAGGATTACATCTGTCTCTTTTAGGTCTTTTTTTTTTTTTTTTTTTTTTCGAGATAGGGTTTCTCTGTGTATCCCCGGCTGTCCTGGACTCGCTTTGTAGACCAGGCTGGCCTCGAACTCACAGAGATCCGCCTGCCTCTGTCTCCCGAGTGCTGGGATTAAAGGAGTTCGCCACCACGCCCGGCTTCGTTTAACTTTTTTGAACTTAGTCTTCTCCATATACGAAATACATAAACCCATCCACATGTCATGTGACCGGAGACAGCTGACCTCCAAAGGGCGTGAGCCCAACAAGTCTTCCCTGCATCCAGGGTTCACCGTGGGGATCCCACCTCCCAGCCTCCCTGCTAGTTCGTCCCGCAAAAGCCACAGCGCTGAGCTACCTGCTGCCCGCGTACTCAGCGCAAGCATTGTCGACGCCATATTTGCTTCACATCCGCTTCCAGGCTGGGAAACCTGCTTCCGCTACCGGGAGATCTACTTCCGGGTCCCGCGAACAAGTCAAAGAGTGGAGGGAGCGGCAGCAGGTGAGCGCAGATATGCTGTGGGGTATGGCTGGGATCTCTGGGGGCTTCTGCAATGGACCGCGGGACTCAGAGGCGGGGGGGGGGGGGGGCGGGGGGGGGGGGGGGTGCAGGGGACGGGGGGGGGGCGGACGGGGGGGGGGGGGGGGCGTGGCCGGGGGACGTTTGTCTAATTGCAGGAGTCACCGAAGCCTTGGGAGGGATCAGGATGAGGATCAGCCACATTCTGTGCTAAACTGGTTGTAGATGGTTATAGATGCATACTTTCATTTAATTCCTACAAACCTAAGTTGCTGTTATTATTTTAAAGAAACTGAGATCCAGCCGGGCAGTGGTGGCGCACGCCTTTAATCCCAGCACTTGGGAGGCAGAGGCAGGCGGATCTTTGCGAGTTCGAGGCCAGCCTGGTCTACAAAGTGAGTCCAGGACAGCCAGGGCTACACAGAGAAACCCTGTCTCGAAAAAAAAAACCAAAAAAAAAAAAAAAAAAAAAAAAAAGAAACTGAGATCCAGGAAGGTTTCAAGGATTATCCTGGGCCACATCTACATTAATTATTTGTTGAAGGAATGACTTGCATGTAACCCAGCAATTCCAGGCATGCTTCTGTGTACACACAACAGAAATGTGAAAACATAACCACTCAAAATATTTGTACGTGAATTTTTGTAGCAGCATTATTCATAATAGCCAAGAAAGGGAAGTTAAGCAGGAAATGCTTAAACAAAATGTGGTGTAGCCACACAGTGGAATATTAATTAGCTCTAAAAATGAAGGCAGTACTGGTGCGTAGTACTGCCACAGAATTACCTCGAGAACGTGAATGTGAACGTGAAAGACACCAGTCACCAAAATATACAGACTTCACTAGTCCATAGAGATGACATTTTATTTTTGTTATTAGGTCCTGGGAGAGGGAAAGAATGGGCGATGACTTTTTTTTTTTTTTTAATGGTTATAGAATTTCTCTCGCTTTTGAGACAGTCTCTCTATGTCAGGTAGGCTGGTCTTGAATTCGAAATATCCTCCTGTATCTGGCTCTCAAGAGGTGGACTTACAGCTGTGCACCAGCATACCCAGTTCATATAGGATTTCTTTTTGTGGTGATGGAGACATTCCGGAATTAGATGATGATAATGGTTACACAACACAAACATCATTTATCTGTATGGGTGATTTATGTGTTTATATTATTTGTAATGCTGGGGGTTAGACCATGCATGGCTCTGTACATATTAAGCAAGCACTCTGCCACTGAACTACTATTCCAGCTCCTAAACTGTATTTTTAAATAATATACACTTTATGTAAATTATAAGGTTTGTTTTTTTTTCAGTGTGTGCCTCTGTTTGCTCATGAGTGTGTGCACAGGCATGCATGTGGAGGTGAGGGGACAACTTTTGGGAGTCATTTCTTCTTCCACTATGTAGGTTCTGGGTATGGTGACATGCATCTTTGCTTGCTGAACCATCTTATTCACCTTATGCTTTTATTTACTCATTTAAAAAATTCGCCGGGCGGTGGTGGCGCACGCCTTTAATCTCAGCACTTGGGAGGCAGAGGCAGGCGGATCTTTGTGAGTTCGAGGCCAGCCTGGTCTACAAAGTGAGTCCAGGACAGCCAGGGCTACACAGAGAAACCCTGTCTCGAAAAAAACAAACAAAAAAAAAACAAAAAAAATAAATAAATAAAAAATTCATGTATTTTTTATCTTATGTGTATGTGGAGGCCAGAAGAGGGCAATGGATCTCCAGGAGCTAGGATTACAGGCAGTCATGAGAACTGTTCAACATGGGTGCTGGGAACTGGACTTGGTCCTCTGTAAGAGCAGTATAAACTCTTAACTGCTGAGCTGTCTCTCTCCAGCACCAGCATGTTTTTTGTTTTGTTCTTTGGGTTTTCTTGGAAAGATGGTAGGGGCCAATGAGATGACTCAAAGGGTAAAGGTCCTTGCTGCCACACCTGATGACCTGGGTTTAATCATCAGGACTCACATTGTGGAAGGAACCAAGTCCCTAAAAGTAATCCTCTGATTGCCACATATGAGTTGGGGCATGTATATACCTATACATATACACAAATATTTTTAATTTTTACAAAATGATCACTAAATGTTAAAAATGATTTTAAATATCAAATCAGGAATTATTGTGCACACTTGTAATGCCAGCATTTGTGAGTGTGAGGCAGAGGGAGTAGGAGTTCACAAGTCATTCTCTGCTACGTGAGTTCAAGGCCATCCTGAGCAACATGAGACTGTCTCAAAAAGACAAAACAGAAAACTATGTCAAATGCAGAGATCAGCAAAGGGATAGTATTGAGTTTTGTTAGTATTCCCATTAAAGTTCTCTACTAATAACTGTACTTTGATTATAACTCACCATGACCTAGAAAGGTTTTGAAACTGAGATCCTGTTAGTGTACCAGGTGTGGCCATTTTGAGTTCCAGATTGAATATGTTGGAACATGTCCCATTTCTATGATTCTTTTAACACTTATCCTCATAAGGTTTGGCTTGATGAACACCTCTAGTGGAGCAGCTTTAATGGTCTCATGTGTGTCTCATATCTCCTTTTAGGCAATTAATTTGATAACTCTAATGTGTTGATGGCTCTAAGAAACTTATCCCTCTCTCTGCTTTCCGCGGAGAGTGATTCTGATGAATTGCCCACATTTGCCTTTCTGAAGAAGGAACCGTCTTCAGCTGACAGGAATCAGCCTCACAGGGAGAAAAATGTAGTGGTTGTGCCCTCGGATTCTGAGGCCTCCTGCCCTCCATCACCAGCCCTGAAAGATCTACCATCTGTTCCAGATGCAGATGAAGCTCCCACACAAGCAGGGCCAGTCAGAGTGCTAAGTAGTGACAGTGAGGAGGAAGATTTATTTGTCCCCCTGGCTGAGAGGATCGCATGTAAGTTTTTGACGAACAAGCAGCTGAGCCCTGAGCACTCTAGCTCCCCATTTAAAACTGTTTTAGATTATCAAAATAATACAGCAGATGCACTATGTGACTGGAAAAAGCAACCATTTCCTGATGTTCCTCTCCACGGTGCTTCAGAGAAGAGTCCAGTAAATAATGAGGACTCTATCGTAGACAGTCAGTGCCATCAGCTTCCAGCCTGTGAGTCTACCTGCAGTGAGATGGCGGTAACCAAAACAAATCCTGACATCCCTCTACCCAAAAAGAGAACCAAGCACAGTCAGAAAGTCCAGAGAAGAAGATCTCAGGGATGCCAGCAGCCGGGACAAGCAAGCAGGAAGGAAAATACTCCAAGACAGCATGGGAGGAAAAAGAAGACAGCAATGGTCAATAGGCTGAAAGCCCAGAGGCCTGAGGAATGCCTGAAGCACATTGTGGTGGTGCTGGATCCAGGTCCTCCCAGCTTCCAGCTTCCCCCAGCTTCCCCGAGCCCAGATCTGTGCCCTGGACTCCTCCATGACCAGCCCTTTCCTATCTGTTGCAGTGCTTTTACAGATGGAAGGTGGGGGCCAGCTCCTGGGAGCACTGCAGTCCATGGAGTGCAGGTGTGTGATCGAAGCACAGGCTGTACCCCAAAGTATCGCCTGGAGGAGATCAGAGCCGGCAGAGGTACGAGCTTCTGGGCAAAGGTTCTCCTTTCCCCTTCACCCGCTTAGCGTTACAGGACAAACTGCTGTTATTGCCCCTGCTCGAGACTCAGTGGCATTGCTGTTACCATCCCCAAGTCTGGAGGGAGTGGTTAGCAGAATCCAGAAGAAGAGTATAGAGAAGGCCAAGTTCAGGGAAGCTTGATCTGTCATTGAGGGGTGCAGGTATTGTGAACACCCAGTAAACTATTATGGGCCATCCTGGGAAGCCATCTGAGTTCATTTTCTTTCCATCGAGTTTACCACTCAGGGTCTTAGCTGGGAACCCAAGGGCCTGGGGCATCTAGTGATGTCTAGACACAGCTTAAGTGGAGAGGGATAGAGGAAGAGAAATTGTGTGAAACTCCTAGTCCTGTAACTGGGCTTTGGGATTAGAGCAGCTGTGTTTGAGTCCTAGCCTCGTGGCTTGACTGCTGGACTCTGCAGGTTGTCACAGGTCTTTGTGCTTCAGTTGCCTGTTGTAGAGTGAGAACACAGGAAACATCTCTTTCCCCTGTTGGGAAGTCAAAATGAGGTAATCTGGCACTAGCGTCTAGTAGGCTCACAGCACATACTCATCCTCCAGCCTGGGCTCCCCACGTTACTATACTAACTGTTCCCACCATTCCTTCTGTCTGTGAATCCAGATACTCTACCCTTCATGAGTTTAGAAACGAAACATTGAGATGTTTGTTTTCCTCTCTTTGGGCCCTCAAAACTTTCTCAATAACTTAGGACAGTCACCTACATAGTTAACTTGTGTTATTAGCAAAACTATACTCATAGCTGGGCATGGTGGGCATATACATGTCTTTAATCCCAGCACTGGAGAGGCAGAAGTAAGTGGATCTCTGTGAGTTTGGAACCAGCCTGGCTTTATAGAGTGATATTAGACTGGTGATCTCACTATGTAGTGAGACCCTCATCTCAAAAAAACAAAACAAAATCCCTTATATTCAAGCGGTTTATCTTTGAAGACACTGTGCATTCTCTCAAGTGCCTGTCACAGTTGCCCTCCACACTTCACAGGTAGAGAAAGGGGATCAGAAAAGTTGAATGCCTGGTTCAGGGTCACAGCTGGAACTTGACCCCAGAGTTCCTCCACCTGCACTGCCATGTTAGGAGTCATGCATAGAGAGAGAAAACAGCGCAAGTGTTGTTCCCGGTCACTCCTCAGAACTCCATTGCTGTGGGTGGTCATCCCTGAAGCACCATGGCTTTGACTGAGCCCTCGGTCTGATGATTTTCTTATCTATTTTCCCTTCTGGTGTTGGGGACAGATCCAGGGCCTCATGTATACTAGGCAAACCCTCTACTGTTGAACTACATACCTAACACCAATGTTGTGTTTTCTTACTTTCCTTTTTTTTTTTTTTTTTTTTGAGACAGGGCCTCTCTAAATAACCCTGGCTGGCCTCAAACTCAGATCCACCTGCCTCTCCCTCCCAAGTGCTGAGATTAAAGGCGTTCACCATCATGCCTGAAGATCCTTTCTTATTCTTGTTTTTTTCATTTGATTGATTGATTTAGGCAGGGGTCTCTCTCTACTTCCCTGCTGCTCTGAAACTCTCTAGGTAGGCCAGGCTGGCCTTGAACTCACAGAGATCTGCCTACCTATGCCTCCTGAGAGCTGGGATTAAAGGTGTATGCCACCATGCCCAGCTTTAAGAAAATTATCGTGTATATACACATGTGCCATGGTGCATGTGTGGAAGTCAGAGGACAACTTTGTGGCATCACTTTTCCCCTTCCACCTGTCCATGGGATCCAGGCATCAAACTTCCGTCACCAGGCTTGTGTGGCAAGTACTTTTAGCCACTGAACCATCCTGTTCCTAGTCTGTCTCTGAGATGCAGGGCACTGGCACTGAATAAACAGTTGAGGGGGGGAGGGACAGGATCACAGGTGGTTTTTCTTGCCACCATGACTTCATTCAAGAAGGAAATGACATTACATAGGGCCATTCACCCAGAAGATCCAGCCCACCCACAGGCACCATATCTGCTGACCTCCTTCCCTGTGCTGTGTTCTGGGGTCTTTGGCAGGATGGAGAAGACTGGGTGGAAGAGCCAACAATCCTGGTGTTACTCCTGGCAGATGCCTTCATGTCCATGGTCTACAACTTAAAACAGGTGTGTGGGGCCAGGGGTAGGACTGAGGCATGGAACAGTGCCAGCTTCTACCAGAGGAGCCAATGTTAATGTCCTTCCTGTACCACTTCATGCAGGGAAATCCTGGCACCACTGAGAAAGGGAAGGAGACACTTCAGGGCTTTGTAACTGATGTCACAGCAAGGACAGGGAAAGCATTGTCACTGGTGATTGTGGACCGGGAGAAATGCTTCAGGTATGGATATGCCCTAAAAATAGAGGCCTTCAAGGGGAAGCTCATGGGCTATCAAGGGGAGCTTATTCACCCTTTGCAAGGCAGGTTGGAAGGCATTCTGCAAGATGGTGTCCATGATAAGCTGTGGGATCTGCTGGTCAGATGTCCTGCAACACTTGTGCCTGGGCTCAGTTTGGAGCTATTCTTCCTGTTTCCTCTGCTCCAGGGCTCAGAACCCTCTGAGGAGAAGGAAATCAGGAATGGCAAATAAACAGGCCAAAGAGAAGCGCCTGCAGGGACAAGAGTCTGCCACAAGGCCCATGGTGTCCAGGGTAGACATGGAAGAGGTAAGAACTTCCTGCTGCCCGGGTCAAGTGTGTGCTCACTAGTTGTCTAACCAGGTTTCCAACTGAGACTGAATAAAAGGCACACAAGTACTGCTTTCTACCTTGGACTGATTAAAAAAAAAAGAGATGACTTCCAGCCAGTCTCCACTCTTCCAGTCCATTGTTGCCTTTGGGTTTCTAGGCACTGGTGGATCTGCAGCTGTACACAGAAGCCCAGGCTCGGATCGTGCAGAGCTGGAAAGAGCTGGCTGACTTTGTCTGTGCGTTCACAAAGGCTGTGGCTGAAGCACCCTTCAAGTGAGTGATCTGACAAGCTCCCCCCATCCACACCAGCTCTTGCTTTTCTCTTGGTTCTTGCAGAGAAAATGTACCTTGATCCTAAACTCTGCCACCAGCCCAGTGTGCCTTTTGAGGCAGAAACCAATCTTATGCTGGATATTCTTGGCAAGAGCCTCAAATCTAGGGTCCTGGAGAGAGATGGCTCAGTGGTTAAGAATGCTTGCTGCCCTTGCACAGGACCAACTGTTCCCAGCACCCATATGGCAGCTCACAATTGATTATAACTCCAATTCCAAGGGATCAAACACCTTCTTCTGGCCTGTGAGGACACCAGGCAAGTAAGTGATGCACATATATATATGGAGGCAAACATCCATATACATAACATAAAAATAAATCTTAACAAAAAAAGACCTCAATCCCAGCCCTTTATAAAAACATTCTCTGTAACTTAAATTTCAAGTATATTCTACCAGTTGATGTTGGATTACCAGGATTCATTCAGAATCCTAGTGATGGGGCTAGAGAGATGGCTCAGCGATTAAGAGCACTAGCACTAGCTGTTCTTCCAAAGGACCCAGGTTCAAATCCCAGCACCATATGGCAGTCCACAGCTGTCTGTAATGGCCGGGCATGGTGGTGCACACCTTTAATCCCAGCACTTGAGAGGCAGAGGCAGGTGGATCTCTGTGAGTTCAAGGCCAGCCTGGTCTACAAAGTGAGTCCAGGACAGCCAAGGATACGCAGAGAAACCTTGTCTCGAAAAAAACAAAGACAGAATCCTAATGATTCTGATTAGTGATCCTAGTTAGAATTGAAAACTAAGGGACCTCAGAGACAACCCTGTCAGGGTGCTTTATTTTGTATTGAGGGAACTGAGATCCTAGATTGAGTTGTTTAAACAAACTCACTTGCTCAGAGCAAATAAGAACCTGAAATAAATCTCAAATTGTCCCTTGTGCCTACTTCTGGACAGTACAACAGCAGGAAAAAAAAATGCCCCATACTTTCTCTCATAAAAAGGACTAGATACAGAGGTTGTGTTTTAATCTTATTGTGTGTCTATGTGTGTCTGCACATGCATGAGGCAATAACCTCAGGTACCTTCTGGGAGGATTCAAGAACTCCTTCGCTGTTGCATCTGAAGGGATGGCTGACCGGTGGGTGATCCCAGGGAGTGCCCACATCCCATATCACTGTAGGCTGGGGTTATAGACACAGCAAGCACTTCACTCACTCAGTTATTCCCTCAAGCCCCAGGTGCAGCTTTATTGTCTTTTATGTTTTATGGGTGTTTTGCCTATATGTGTTCATGTACAATGTGTCTGCAGTGCCCAAGGAGGACAGAAGAGGACATCGGATCCTCTGGAACTCCAGGCAGGTAGTGTTGAGCTGCTACGTGAGTGGCGGAAATCAAATCTGGTAACCAGGAAGAGCAGAACTGCTGAGTCATCATCTTTCTAGCCTCCACTAAACACAATTTTTAAGGAAACCTGCAACCAGCACTATGCTTGAGAACAAAGAGACTTAAACAGCCCAATGTAATGTTTGAGTCTAGCTCCAGGTCACTGAAGAACTTTTCAGTCCACAGTGAAGGGGACAAATAAGTGGGAGAGAGGAACTCAAGTCCTCAATAGTGTCCTTTGCAGGAAGCTCCGGGATCAAAGCAGCTTTTCCTTCTGCCTGGAGAAAGACTGGGCTGGAGGGCTGAAAGTGGACCGAGCTGGAAGAGGACTTGCGCTGATCTGGAGGCGGCAGATTCAGCAGCTGAACCGAGTCAGCCTGGATATGGCCAGCGCTATTGTGGATGCCTATCCCTCACCACAGCTCCTGGTGCAGGTATGTGCTGTGGGTGACCATGCTCGAGGGAAGTGTTGAGGGTCAGGAATGTGAGTCTGCAGTGTGGGTTGGCTGGTCTGAGAAAGGACAGGTTCTCCTGCCTCAACTTGACCTTACTACCCTCCTATCCTGATTCTTGAACCAAGGGATGGCCATGGAGGGGTGGGATGGTATTAAGAAGTCATTTACCACTTCCAGGCTTATCAGCGGTGTTTCTTTGAGCAAGAACGCCAGAATTTGCTGGCTGACATACAGGTACGCCGTGGGGAAGGTGTGACAGCCACCTCCCGCCGTGTTGGGCCAGAACTATCCAGGCGGATCTACCTTCAGATGACTACAGCACAACCAGATCTCATCTTAGACAGTATTGACTGACATCCCACAGCAACAGGATGAAAGCTTCCCCAACCTTGGCACCCGAAAGCAGGGACACCTGAAGTACCTCCTAGGTACAGTGAGGGAGTGCGTCTCCATCTCTGGGAACAGAGAAGGCTGAGACCCTTGAATCTACCTCCAGCAGCATTTACTGTTCCTCTCCCAGCAAACCAGATGCCATGGACAGCCAACCCACCCTGCCCAAGTTGACCCTCAAACACAACGGAGAAAGGCAGACCACTCAGACACGGATTTAATAATTGCAGAAATCCAAAGAATAAGCATCAAATCTCGAAGTCAGAGTGAACTCTTGCCTGCGGGTTGGCTTGACTAGGCTCAGCCACAGAGCTGCCTCAACCAGTCAGGGAACTATGACTAGGCTGACTTCTGTCTTCATGATGTCACCATATGTAGTATGTATTGTGTCTCAATAAAGCATTTGTACCAATGGCTCTGGAGCTTGGAGGAAGACTAAAGGAATGTGTAGTGATTCTGAGGAAGGTGTGGACCTACATGGCATAACTTTCTGGGGAGGAGAAAACAAAGGCCTTTCTTCCATTGTCAGGACAATTTTGAGGGGCAGACCTGTCCAGATTAGGGCTACACTGTCTCAACTAAGACAGGTCCTTGCTCCCTTGGGGAAGAGTCGAGGAGCTTGCAAATGGGAGTTTTTAGCAAATAAGCACCAAGACACAGTTGTTTCTGATCCCTTCATCCAGCTGTTGTGAAGAGACAGGGACAGTGGCGAGAATGCTTGTGTAGCAGCAGGAAGGCGGGCGGTGCTGCCCTGGTTTGTGCTAACGTTTAGTCATGGACCCCTCGGCCAGCGCCATCATGTGACTTTGCCTTTGGCTCCCACTGTTCTCCTCCCTTCTGTTACAGGTCCAGAATCAACTCTAAGCCTGCCTCTTTGAAATCAAGTTTCTAGGCTGCCTTTGAGGTATTTCATCACACCAAGTTCTAGTGGAGCTGCCAGGGTGCAGCTCTGCAGAGATCCTCTGTGCTTCCGGGCCATCAGGGAGTTAATGCTCCAAAACTGAGGCTAGGAGTCCAGCCTGCTGCCATTTTGTGGAAGCCATTCAGGAGCTTCCCAGGCCCATGATGACATGAGATCTATCTGTAGGTGGCAAGACTGACTGTCTATTATGAAAGACTTACTTTGGCTGAGAAAATTCTGGTATGAGTTGATCCTCTTGGGTTTTATAAAGGAGGCCAAATGACATCAAGGAAAGGAAGAAAACTGAAGTGAGAGTTGGGTTCTGCTTTAAACTAGCTAGAACACTGTCGGCAAGTCAGGGACAGCCTCTCCTGCCTCAAAAGCATTACACTGGACCAATGGCAGTGAAGTTATGTTCATAGCCAGGCATTTTTGTACATTGCTAAAATGCTTGAATGCCTGAGATCTTTAAGGAAACGTTATTACTCCACCCTCCCAGCTTAGGCTGGATTTACCCAATATTCCTAATAAGTATTCCTACTTGCCTAGTCCCCAGTAACACACTGCCCTCCAATCTGTCCTGGTTACCCAGAGAAAAATGAAAGAAAGGATTTTTGACATACAAAAGTATAAGTGTAGTGACAGCTGACCATTTAGTAGAAAGGAACCCTGCCTTACACAGCTTTGTGTGACTAGAAAAGCCTATGTCTTCTCTCTCCCCACCCCTAAGCCTATTCCTTTAGGCATGCAGGTAACTCTTCCTCCCCCTCCCCTCCATTTCTCCTCCTTCCACCAGGGAGCCCTGACTAAGGAGAAGTCCTAGAAAGGGGAGACCTCAAGTACCAGTCAGCAGCCATTTGATGACGGCAGGTAGGTCTGACACTAAAAAGAGGTTGTGTCCAGCAGAACCAAATTCCATAGGAATCCAAGCTCCAAGGCTGGGAGGCAGCGGTGCTGAGGACGAGCTCACTGCTGGGAGTCGGTCTGCAGGACCCACTGGAGGATCTCATGATGGCGCAGGCCCTGGATAACATTGTCGTAGATGGTGTTTGCACTGGTGCAGAGGGGCTGCTGCTGCAGCCCTGTCACCCGGCATGCAATCAGCCCTCCTGCCACACACAGCAGCAGGAGCAGCAGCAACACCTTCAGCACAGCCCAGGAACGAGTGTGTTTCCGTGGTGGCGGCTTGCGAGGGCGAGAACCAGACTTAGCTTCTGGAGAGACAAAATATGTCAGTGTGTGGATAGCAGCTCTACAATCCATGCAGATCCATTTTCTCCTCCTTAAGTCCTGAGCATACATTTAAAGATCATCTAAACGAGAGCTAAATTCCCTGCTATTCAGGGGGTGGAAATGCAGTCTTCCCCAAGGTCTCTAAGGACTACATTTGAAAATGGAATTCTAGGGGCTGGAGAGATGGCTCAGAGGTTAACAACATTGGCTGTTCTTCCAGAGGTCCTGAGTTCAATTCCCAGCAACCACATGGTGGTGGCTCATAACCATCTGTATTGAGATCTGGTGCCCTCTTCTGCAGGCATACATGCAGACAACACTGTATACATAGTAAATAAATATGAAGGAAGGAAGGAAAGAGAATGGGATTCTAGCCTGGCAGTGGTGGTGCATGTCTTTAATCCCAATGATCAAGAGGCAGAGGCAATGGGACCAGAGTTCGGGGCCAGCCTGGTCTACAGAGTGAGTCCAGGACAGCTAAGGCTACACAGAAAACCTTGTCTCGAAAAACAAAGACAGAAAATGGGATTCATTCTGCTTATCCCCTGTAGCTTAGTCTCCAGGGTCTTCTATTCTCTTTGGTAACAGGGAGATGCTTTTGGGCCCTCAGAATCAAGGGCTAGATTGCCACCCACTTAGGGAGATGGGCCTGGATTACTAATATCACAAATGTCATTATTATATAATATGTATAAAATAGGTATAGTGCCACAGGTCTGTAATCCTAGCACTTGGGAGCCTGAAGTATCACAGGAAGTCTGAGGACAGTCTGGGCTACAGTGCAGCTTTCCTCCAAAGAAAAAAATGTACACACAAAGGTTTGTGGCAAGATAATGCCAATCTCTAAAAAAAAAGAAAGAAGCCGGGCGGTGGTGGCGCACGCCTTTAATCCCAGCACTTGGGAGGTAGAGGCAGGTGGATCTTTGTGAGTTCGAGGCCAGCCTGGTCTACAAAGCGAGTCCAGGACAGCCAAAGATATTCAGAGAAACCCTGTCTCGAAAAACCAAAAAAAAAAAAAAAGAAAGAAAAAGACCTGCCAGTTATGGTAAGTCATGCCTGTAATACCAACACTCTGGAGGCTCAGGCAGGAGGACTACAAACTCAAACCTAGCCTAGGCTGTACTTGAAGACCTTTTCTCAACCCAGAAGGTAAAGGCATGCCATGTTATAAATGCAGCTACAGCCAGGGACAGGGACGATCATAGGTGGCTGATGTTTTCTAAGATCTCTCTCCCCACTGTGATGAACATACTTTAAATTTCCCTCTCCTCTTTTCTTTTTGAGACAGGCTCTCACTGCAGCCCAGCCTGACCTCAAACTTACAACCCTCATGCCTCTACTTCAAGGTTAGGAATGTGTCAACATGCCCAGCTTCCCCCATTACATTTATAAGGAGAAAAATCTTGAGATTTTTAGGCAGAAAAAAGCAGAAGGAATTGGTTTTTGTTCATTTTGGAAACAGGGTCTTACTATGTCTCTCTGGCTGTCCTGGAACTTGACATGTAGACCAAGCTGGCCTTGAATGCTTTGATCTACCTGCCTCTACCTCCCAATGCCCAGTTTAGGCAAGAACTGTATTGAGTGTTTTCTCACTTAGTCTTCAGCTGTTGGCAAATACGTATAACCCCATCTTCAACAAACAGGTAGTGGTGACATTAAAGTCACTTGTTCAAGACAAAGATGAACAGGCACAGGGACACAGACCATTCCACCCCTACTACAGCCTGAAAATAAAAAGCAAACTTACTTGGGGCCTGGTTTGTTTCCTTCTTGGGCTTCTTCTCCTGCTCCTTCTTGGAAGCTTTCTGGGCATCGTATTCCTTCCGCCGACGTTCCTTTTCCTCTGCCTTCTCCCGCTTCCGCAGCTCTCGCTCTTTTGCTTCCTTTGCTTGCTGCTTGGCCTCTCGCTTCTTCTCAGCCTCTACAACATAATACGCAAAACATGGCTCCTCGCCAACAACCCCCCAGCAGCAAGTCTGCCCGAGAGATTACAGTGTGGATTCATCTGCCTTCTCCCTATGCCACGGGTTACACCGAAACTGTAAGCGGATCCAGGTGCAGTAGCACAGGTCTGTAATCCTAGCACTCAGGGTGGGGGGAGGTGCTGAGGGGTGCATGGAGGATTATGACTTTGAAGCTAAATTGGGCTACATAGGGAGAATCTGTATGAAAAATATACTGCCAGCACTCAGGTGCTGAGGCAGGGGATCACCTGCTCCAGGCCACCGTCAGCTACACAGTGAGTGGGAGGCCCAAGGGAGCCAAGCAAGTTTCCCTTAAAAATTAAACTTTCTCTCAGGGCTTACTAAGTCTTATTAAGAGATTCCCAGCTACAGCCGGGTGTGGTGGCACATGCCTTTAATCCCAGCACTCGGGAGGCAGAGGCAGGTGGATCTCTCTGAGTTCAAGGCCAGCCTGGTCTATAAAGTGAGTCCAGGACAGTCAAGGATACACAGAGAAACCCTGTCTCGAAAAACCTGAAAAAAAAAAAAAAAAAAAGAGAGAGATTCCCAGCTATGGGTGTAATACGAGGGGAATCTAAGAAAGGTATGGGTGGGCTGGCAAGATGGCTCAGTGGGGAAAGGTTCCTGCCATCAAGCCAGATGAAAACTCAGAAACCTGAGTTTCATCCCCAAGTCCCTTAAAGGAGAGAACAGATGCCCACAAGTTTTCCTCTTACACAGTAAATAACTGAACAGAAGACTGAGGATGGGGATCACAAGCCTGGGAGTTTGCGACCAGCCTAGAGAATATCTTCCGTCCCCCCCAAAAAGAACAAAAGCGCACAGAAGGCAGAACCTCCTAGAACTCAGTTATAAAGAGAAGACACTGTAAAGATACTGGTTCTATGGGATGAACGTGGAACAGGGAGGATGGTGATGTGAGCTCATGTCAGAGTTACAGTCAGGACAATGTTTTCCTAAACAGTTACAGCAACTTAACTCGGGAAGAAGCTACTCAACACAGGATTTGCTCAGGTTGACTTTACAATTCATGAGTGTTTACATGAAACATTCAACTTCGAAATTATTGGGTTCTAAAAATGCATTTTCAAATTGGTCATTTACTAGTCTGAAATACATGTTTCCAAAGTCAGAATACCACAAGATGGTAGTTAAATGCCCTTTTAGGGCTTGAGATCCTAGGGGATCCATAACAGAGCTGAACAGCAGCACCATCAAGACAGTAGCTTCCCACTGCTCCTTTCTAAGCAAACAGCTGGTGTTCCAGCTGGGCACAGAGAGTGTCAAAAAAGGCCACGCCCGGCCTCAAGGGGCCTGGTGCTGCAAGGAGTGGACAAAGCAGGAGTCAGTTGTCCTGCCATGCAGCCACACACGGAGCGAGGAGCACTGTAACTCAGGCATGGTGACCTCACAACTGCCTGGAGTCAATACTGTACATGTACTCTCCCACCACAGCTTACAAGCCAGCCAGTGGGGATTATTGAGCGCCAAGATACAGAGGGGAGAAGCAGGGCAAGTTCTAATAACTGCATTATCTGCTTTCTTGTTTTAAAGGTTAACTTCAGTTTATGTGTATAGATGTTTTGTCTGCACGTATGTCTGTGCACCATGTACATGTAATACCTATGGAAGCCAGAGAGGGTGTCAGATCCCCTGGAACTGAATGACAGGTGGTTATGAGCCACCACAAGGATGCTGGGCATAAAACTCTTCTAGAAGGGCAGCCAGTGCTCATAACCATGGAGTCATCTCTCTAGTCTATGTTTGCTTTCTTTGGAAAAATTGTATTTTTAGGACAGGCATGGTGGCACATAACTTTAATCCCAGCATTCCAGAGACAGAAGCATACAGATTTCTGTGAGTTTGAGGCCAGCCAGGGCTACATAATGAGACCCCATCTGAAATGAATGAATGAAAGATGGATTTTGTTAATTCTTTGAAAATTTCTTATAAAGCATTTTGATCATATTCACCCCAACCCCTCTTAACTCCTCCCAGATCTGCCTCCACCTTCTAATGTCCACCCCAACTTCATGTCCTTTTTTGTTATTGTTGTTGCAGTTGGTTTTCTGGTTTGGTTTGGTTTTTTGAGACAGTCTCTCTACACAGCCCTGGCTGTCCTGTTAGTGTGTCCAAGCAAAGCAACATCTAAGTCGAAGTCTATGTGCTGTCAAAGAAAGTGCACACATGGGTAATTTAATGGCATGCTTGTCTCTGTGTAGGGGATGAGACTGGCCTTGGTCACAGTAGGTCTGCTGGCCACCTCACTACCTTGGCATGCCATTCTAAAGTCAATGGAAAGCCAAGAAAGAGTTTTAAACACTGCAGCATTATCTGATCTATACTTCCAAAAGATCCCAAGCTGAGAGGTAGAAGGTAGTATGTGGAGAGAGTACGACTGTGAGGACAAGCTAGAAGGTGCTGTGGCGCCACAGGATGGGGAACAGTCACACAGGGGACTAACAGAGAACAGTAGAAAGAATCGTGGACATCTGTCCTACCTCAAGCTTGAAACTGCAAGAACAGCAGCTTCCTACTTTAGGGAAGATTTCCTCCTGGGGGTTTGAAAGGGGAGATGGGTCTTCTCTAGTGATTTGTTTCGTTTTGAGGGATTTATTTGGGCTTTTGATTGGTTGTTTGTTTTGGTTTTTGTTTTCTAAGATGAGGGTCTTGTTTTGTAGCCCAGGCTATCCTTGAATTCACAGTGATCTTCCTGCTTCAGCCTCCCAAGTACTGGGATTATAGTTATGCGCCCACATGTCTGGCTCCAGTTACATTGAAGGTGCCTTTCCACCATCAGAGGATGGCCACCTCAGAGCAGAGACATGATAAGCAGTTGCTTGTTGACTGTGGAGTCTGTGGGGAAGCCTGGATGGAGAAAGCCATTGGAGACAGGGACGCACTATACTGCCTGTGACCCACCACACTGCTCTTCAGATCCTCCTATAGATCCTCCTCCTGAAGTGTAAGATTGCTAGCTGATCAAGGTCAGGGAAGATGGCAAGGAGGATGGCACCCACCTCGCTCTACTTCCAGTCGGCGCTGCCGCTCTCGTTCCTGATCCGCCTGCACGGCCTTCATGTGCTGTAACACCTGCAGGGAGAAGAGGCTCTGAGATACTCGGGTAGCAGTCTTCACAGCTCGTGTCTGTTCAGGTCTCAAGAAAGAGACTGTTCATTTCAGGATCCTAGGCTATCAGGGGCTCTGAAGGAGGTTCAGAGCCAGTAGAGATAATCCTATCTTTGTATCTTAAATTACAACCTTCATTGCAGAAGAGTTGAGAGTACATTCATTAAGATGGTCAGAAAAAAAGCTTTTTGTAAAACACAACACCAACTGGAATCTATGAGAAGCTCTGTCATTCACATCCCTTTTACTGGGATGATTTCTCATGATCCATCATCCAGTGACTCCATCTTATCCCCAGGGAGACAGCATTTCTTCCAAAATGCTCTCCTGATCCCTCTCCTTTGGCTAGGACAGGCCCTTCTGCTCCTGTTCACATACTGTAAATTGCCCTCAGGTTTGTTGCTGGTTTGGATTTCTTGAGATAAAGCTGTGATCAGTGTCTGAGGCTGGCCTTGCAGTTGTGGCAGTCCTGACAGGCATGGCACACCAGCTAAGCCACTGTAATTCCTTGCTACCCTTCTGTCATAAGACTGCAAGTTCCTTCAAAAGCAGGAACTGTTTTGTTCATGGGTAAGTGACTAGGTCAGAGGCACTGGACACACAACTGACTGGCTGAACTCCTATTCCAGAAGAAAGAAAAACCAAGAGAGACTGGTGTGCCCAGGGCACGCAGCCGAGTGTAGCACAACTGAACCTACTGAGCACAGGCCCTCTGAGCAGAAGGGAGCTCAAAGAGAAAGGCCCAAACACGACCACTTGTAATCAGCACCCAGTGCCCCAAACTCTCAGGCTCAACTCATGAATGACCTCTTACTGAAAGAGTAACAAACATTCTCACTGTGGACATGAGGAGGAGCCAAATCCTCTTCCTCCCTCCTCTCCCTCTCTCTTTCCACAGAGCTTCTAAATGTTAAATACATGTTCTACTACTGAGCTACTGGTCCCCCTTAGCCCTGTAATTTTTTTTAAAAGATTTATTTATTTAATGTATGAGTACTCTATCTGCATGTACACCTGCAGCCAGAAGGGGACATCAGATCACATTCTGGATGGTTGTGAGCCACCATGTGGTTGCTGGGAATTGAACTCAGAACCTTTGGAAGAGCACTAGCCAGTGCTCTTAACCGCTGAGCCATCACTCCAGCCCCAATCCTGTAATTTTTAGAAGCTGGTGTTCCATGGATGTAACTCTTAGCCCCTGGTAATCCAAACCTATCACATCCGTGTGATCTCAGCAAGCCATTTGACTCTTCGATCTGGAAGCCTGAGATAACACGTTTCTCTGGCTCCCTGTGGTAGCTTGCTCTGGCCACTCAGCACGATCTGCAGCATGACAGGCTTCAACAACCACTGCTGCTGAATCTCGCCATCTTTACTATGAATAAGGGAAAGGAAAACTTGAACTGTTCTAAAGTAAGACGGCAGAGGGACCGGGCCTTAGGACCAATCTTCGTGTTTAAGCATAACTCATTTCCTGGGAACCTCAAGCACACACACACACTCATCATCAACACAGGGGCTCAACAACCAACCTGCAAACCCTCACCCACAGCCGGGCTTGAAGCCTCAGATGCTAACCCAGGACTTGAACTGGCCAGTATTTCTCAAGGGAATCCCACTTATAAAAATGGCTGTTCAACAAGGAGCTGCAGGCACTGGAGGGTGGGCAAACATGACGGTGAGGAGAGCCCAAAAGAGCCCAAAGCTCTTGTCTTACTCCAAACTGGATAGTAAACAAGCAACTCTCTACAACTGGGCTCAGCGACTGGCTATGACATGTCCATTCTAACCCTGGCTTCAAGGGTTCCATCAGAAATTATCTGAAAACACAGGTAGCTCAGAAATGAGAGGGGCTACCCTTAGGTAAGTCCCTGGGGGCAGATGCTGTTCTACAAACTTCTGAGCTTATTCTGACTTGTCCAAGGCACTCCCCTATAATGCATGAAGTGTGCTGCAGCTCAGAGCAATTGTGCCAAAGACTATCTCTTTAGTTACTACATCCATGTTACCATTACCATGTACTATGCTACCTGGAGCATGTCTGAAAGAATATGTGAGTAGAAGGGACCTCTGCACTAAATACAAACCACTTCGGTAGCCATCAGCTTTGAAATACCAATGGGCATCAGTGGAGGTCAGGCTGGCTTCAAATACACTATGTAGCCAAGAAAGAATAGATTTGAGTTTCTGATTCCTCTGCCTCATCACAAGTGCTGGGATTGTGGCCTTGCATCACCAAACTCGGTTTTATGCTGCCTGAGAAATCTCAAACCCAGAGATCTCAAACTCTACCACATTCTCCTCTGGATAGATCAAGTCCATACAGTCCAGCATTATCTGCTGAATGGAGAGATAAATGGTGCATGTACACCGAGACTTCACAGGTTAGAAAAAAGGAAAACACCCTCTTCCCGGGGTCATAAAGACTAAAAGATACACATGTAAAGCAAGGAGAGCAGAGGAAGTGGTAGCTGCTAGGAGTCTTCAGAACTGAGATTGCGCACTAACACCAAGTTTCACAATAGGATTTCAAGACCAATGCAAGCCTTAGCTTTCTATGTTGCTTTGCCTGGTTGGTCATGTTACCTTTTTTTTTTTTGGTTTTTCGAGACAGGGTTTCTCTGAATATCTCTGGCTGTCCTGGACTCGCTTTGTAGACCAGGCTGGCCTCGAACTCACAAAGATCCGCCTGCCTCTGCCTCCCAAGTGCTGGGATTAAAGGCGTGCGCCACCACTGCCCGGCTGGTCATGTTACCTTTTGAGCTTGGTTTCCTATAACAAAAAGCACCACTGATGGTGAGACTGCATAAGCCCTGAGTAGACAAGGGGAGAAACGGCCATTGCTTTTGAGGTTCACAGAGGAGATCTGTTACACATATTTAGCTCACACTAACTAAGAAAGTTAAGTATGAAGTTAGGTGTGGTGGCACACACCTTTAATCCCAGCACTTGGGAGGTGGATCTCTGTAAGTTTGAGGCCAGCCCGGTCTACAAAGCGAGTTCCAAGATAGCCTGTACTGCTACACAGAGAAACCGTCTCAAAGAAAGAAAGCTAAGTATGTCCTGTCCCCACAGTCCCCAGACACATTTCAGAAAGCTGTTTAGTGGCAATAACCCTTCCAGTGCTAGAGCGTGAGTTATCGAGGGTAGAATGCTGCTCTTAATGAGCAAGGTAACACATTATCAAGGAAACTGGTCACCAGAAAGGTCTGACTTGCATAAATGCCTCTGGTTCCTCACTCCCTTCTAGGACATGTCTGTCAATAGCTATAAACTTCTTTTTTTTTTTTTTTTTGGTTTTTCGAGACAGGGTTTCTCTGTATAACAGCTCTGGCTGTCCTAGACTCACTCTGTAGACCAGGCTGGCCTTGAACTCACAGAGATCTGCCTGTCTCTGCCTCCCAAGTGCTGGGATTAAAGACGTGTGCCACCATTGCCCGGCAGCTATAAACTTCTAAACTTTAAACTCACTCTTTTTAAAAAATTGTATGTGCATTAATGTTTTGCCTGCATGCATGTCTGTGTGAGGGTGTTGGATCCAGAGTTAGAGACAGCTGTGAGCCGCCGTGTGGGTGCTGGGAATTGAATCCAGGTCCTCTGGAAGAGCAGTCAGTGCTCTTAACTGCTGAGTCATCTCTCCAGACCAATCTTAACCCCTTTTTAAAAGAGACTTAATTATGTGCGTGAGTGTAGGTGCCTGAAGAAGCCAGAGGTGTCAGGTCCCCCCAGCAGTCAATGTGGGTGCTGAAAATCAAACTTGGGTGTTCTGAGAGAGTAGCATGTGTTCAGCCACCTCAGTCACTTCTCTAGTCTCTTAACCTTTTTGAAAGGGTTTATTTACTTTGTGTGAGGAGAAGAGGAGACGTGAATGTGCCAAAGTGGTGTGCATGTAGACTCAGTTCTTCCCTGGGATGGGCTTCATTCAGGTCATCAGGCTTGATGGTCCACTGACCCACCTTGCTGGCCTTCAATCTCAACAATTTTTTTTTTTTTTTGGTTTTTCGAGACAGGGTTTCTCTGAATATCTCTGGCTGTCCTGGACTCGCTTTGTAGACCAGGCTGGCCTCGAACTCACAAAGATCCGCCTGCCTCTGCCTCCCAAGTGCTGGGATTAAAAGCGTGCGCCACCACCGCCTGGCCAATCTCAACAATTTTATGGCCCAAATTCCTCCTCAGAAAGGTTATAGCTTTAACCCTCTTGTCCTAGTAAAACAACTGCTGGGGTTAAGGGATAGTGTAGTTGGCACAAGAGCTTGCCTGTCAGCATGAGGACCTGAGTTCAATGCCCAGTACTCACGTAAAGACAATGGGCATAGTGGCGCACAGTTGGAATCCCAGTGTTACTGAGGTGGCAACAAGAGGATCTCTGGGTCTCACTGGCCAGTCAGTCCAGCCTAATTGGTCAATGATGGACCCTTTCTCAAAAGATGTGAACATCATTCCTCAGGATGCAACCAGTATTATCCTCTGGCTGCCACACACACATGCATAAATTTAAAACATAGTAAATAAAAGGGCTGGAGAGATGGCTCAGCAGTTAAGATCACTTGCTGCTCTTGCAGAGGAACTAGGTTCAGTTCCCAGCATCCATATGTCATAAAGTCAGCTTGCAACTGGCTTTAAGTCCAATTCCAGGGGATCCAACACCCTTTTCTGGATCTTTCAGGCATAGGGCTGCATGTGGTGCATATGAAGGCAAAAACATGAACACACAAAAACAAAAATAAATCCTTTAAAAAAAAGATAACATTTAGAAAATAAACTAATAAATAAAACAACTGTCAACATATAATGCCAGATTGGAGCATGAGTGGTTTCTGAAGATAGGAAGTATGCAGTAGAGGAGATAGCTCTACTACTTGTAACATAAATGCACTAGGGCTGGCTCAGTGGTTAAGAACACTTGCTGCTCTTGCAGGAGCTGGGTTCAGTTCCCAGTACTCACATCAGGCAGCTCACAACTGCTTGTAACTCCAGGTCCAGGGAATCCAATGCCTTATTATTGACTACGTGAGTAACTGCAAGTATATGGCCCACATACATAAACCTTTTAAAATAATAATAAATACTAAGTAACCAGAGAAACACAGACCACTCCCTGTCAGGCTCATTTCACTGAGGCCTGGGTGCTTTAGTAACATGGAGTATTGGTACCCTGGCAAAAAAAACAAGCAGAGAGAGAGAGGCAGATCCCAGGGGAGAAGGTGAGCGAGACCCTTGGGAGCCTCATGCCTACCTTGTTTGCACACTGCTTACATTGCTTCTCATCCAAGCAATCACCTGCCACCTTGGCCAGCACAGGATCCAGGGGATTGTCCTTCAGATCCAGCCACTTCAGGTTCTACAGAGATGGACAAAGAAGCTGGCTAAGCCTGACTTTCCACACAGTCCCTCAAGGTAGAACAAAAGGAGCTAGGAAAAAAACTGTGTTCCACCTAAGAGAACAGCTATGAGGGCCATCAAGGTGGCAGCTCTGGTTCTAACCCCCTGGCCCCCCAACCTCTACTCAGGGTATGCTCCCATAGTCCCTGAGCCCTTGGCCACACCTAGCTGTGCAACCCTGGCAAATATTACCTTGAGCTGAGCAAAGCTGACAGGCAGGGTGACCAGCCTATTGTTGAGAAGATCCAAATGCTGAAGGTTGACCAGGCGGCCAAAGTCTGCAGGCAGCTGCTGCAACTTGTTCTTGCTGAGGTCTAGCTTCACCAGGTGCGTGAGGCCACAGAAATCCGCCTAGGACCCACAGAAAGACTTAGGCCCAGGGCTCACACACTTTGGTATAAAGGTGTAGGAATCCCAAGTCAAGAGTACCTAAGTGTAAATCCCAACTCCACCTTTGCCAGCTACTTTTCTTCAAATGACAATGGAGAAAACACTTGCTATTCCTGGTGGTATTTGCCAAGACAAGCTTGTAACACATCTTAACACAAAATCAGCATCAGAAAAGCACACAACCCACTTGGGAGGCAGAGGCAGGTGATCTCTGTGAGTTTGAGGCCAGTCTGGTCTACAGAGTGAGTTCTAGGACAGCCAGGGCTGTTACACAGAAAAACTGTCTCGAAAAACCAGGAAAAAAAAAGGTGTCCAACCTTCTTCTTGTTCTCACTGGAGCTCATCTTCCACAGTTCTACTGGTGTGATACAGGGTCTTTCCTGTCCTCCCACAGTGCCTTCATCTTTCATAAGATTTCTCACTGGACATGGTGCTATACACTTGCATTCCTAGTTACTTGGCCACCCTGGGCAGAATAATAAAACCTCATCTTAAATGACAACAAATAGGACTATGGTGTAGCTCAGTGGTGGAGTGCTTGCCCAGCACGCACAAAGCACAAAGTTCAATTCCTAGCGCATACACACAAAAAACTGTGCATATCCATGAGGCCCTAGGTTCAAGTCCTACCTCTAATATCACTCACAAAGAAAAGAAAAATACATATACCACTTTTAATAAAAACAGTTGATACTTGAGTACTAAGTCTTAGTCTTTGTTTTTTGTGACACTTAGCACAATAGTACTTCGTTCAGGTGCTCAATGAGTTTTAGGATAAGTAACTAAATGCCTAGGACCTATCCTACTCAAACCAGGCTCATTCTTAGCACAGAACAAAACATCCTTGACATTAACCTTTGCTAAGCACCTACACAACAGTGACAATACAATTCACCTAATGAGGACCTGTTCATGTTCTGTAGGGACTCATAAACACCAGTGGGCCTCTGCTGCACAGTGAAATGAAGGAAGTTGGGACAGGGGCTGGAGGGATGGCTCAGCAGTTAAGAGCACTGGCTGCTCTTCCAAAGGACCCAGGTTCAAATCCCAGCACCCACATGGCAGTTCACAGATGTCTGTAGTGGCTGGGCGGGGGGGGTACACATCTTTAATCCCAGCACTCCGTAGGCAAAGGCAGGCGAATCTCTGTGAGTTCAAGGCTAGCCTGGTCTACAAAGTGAGTCCAGGAAAGACAAGGATACACAGAGAAACCCTGTCTTGAAATCCACCCCTCAAAAAGAAAAGTGCACTTAAGGGTGCCAAGTGACGACTGAGCAGGGTGGACAGCAGGTGTAAAGCTGCAAGAGCTGCTTCCTTCTTTAATTAGATACAGAATACCTCCTGGAACAGAAAACATTTTTAATGAGCTGTGGGAAGAAGATGCTGTTGACAATAAGAGAAGCCCAGGAGAACACTGGGAGGGGTGGATTAATGATGGAGTGAAGAACTGCTGACTTCTGAGCTCCACCTGAGACTGAGCCTCGCAGAAGGCTACCTTGGAGTCCTGCAAGGCACAGCTGGCCACAGTACAGGATACAAGATGCAACACTGACAGCAAGGCCAGGCCCGATGACGAAGGAACACTCAGCAGAGGAGGGCGGCCTTTGCTCACGACAGGACTAGAGGCTGAAGGAATCCAATGCCTACATGGGTGGACTAATAGCTGGGTGTTATTACACCTGTAATCGCAGCCCTCAGGAGACTGAGGCCAGCCTGGGGTACACAGTAAAACCTTGTCTCTGGAGAAAGAAAAAGACAACTGGAAGAAGTTCTGCGAGAGGAAGGATGGGGAAGAGTGAGGAGACATGCATATGAAGAGGACACAATTACATATGCACAAAATGCTATAATGACACATTCTTTTCTATACTACAAAAAGATTCCAAAACCAAAAATACGAAAAGGACCTCATACACATTGGGTATGCTCCACAACAAGAACAAATCTCAAGTAATCTGAGTCCTTGTTTGGTGGGATAATGGCAGGATAGTCCCATCAAACCACAGTCTTTCTTGTTCCTCATTAAAATATGAATGGGGCTGGCATGTTGACTCAGGCCTGAAACCCAGCTCTTGGTAAGCTAACATAAGAGGACTACCACAGGTTTGAAGCCAACCTGGGCCACACAGTTCACATAATCTTAAAGCAAACACAAACCACAAAGCAAGCAGGATGGTAGTGGACACCTAGAGTCCCAACATTCAGGGGGTGGAAGCAGCAACACCAGGAGTTTCAAGGCCAGCCTGGGCTACCTAAGACCTCGTCACAAAACAAAACAAGATTCAAGGGATGAGGGTTCACTTTTTTCATAGAATGTAGAGCAAACTGACCCAATGGTCTCTATCTCCCTTATGCAAAAGAAGTAAACTACTTTTGTCAAAAGACTAAACTAAAGCAGAAAGAACATGAGTCCAGCAAGTGGTTCAGCCAGCACCCTGCTGACTTCACTTTGCTATGGCCTGACTCTCCTGCTATTGTAAACAATGTACTTCTGAGACAAGCCACCCTCCTCCATCTGTCCCCACCAATATCCTGATTTAGCTGGACCCTGTCTGTAGACCCATCCTGAAATTACACTTTATGCCACCCCTCGCCCCAGCAACATGAAGAACATTCAGGGCACCAGGACTCTGTTGTTTGCCAGTCTTACCGGAAGAGTACTCAGTTTATTGCAGGACAGATCCAATACAGTGGCCTTTGGAAGTGCAGCCTAGAAAGACATGAGAAAAACATGTCAAGCAAACACCTGGAATGATTCAGTGACATCTGCTAATGAAGAAATTTCCAGAGAATGTTCTCACCATTAGCAACGGCCTTTAAAAAAAAAAAAAAAGTATGACGAGGGGGCAGGGTGGTGCAGGCCTGTAATCCCTGTCAGAATTCAGAAGGCAAGAGGATATCAAGTCAACAACTAGCATCGGATTCATAGTAAGACCCTGAGGGGGGGAAAAGGCATCAAAGTGTAATGTTCTCAGAGGTAAGAAAAAGGTCAGGGGGCTGGAGAGATGGCTCAGTGGTTAAGAGCGCTAGCTGCTCTTCCAAAGACCTGGGTTCAAATTTCAGCACCCTCATGGCAGTTCACAGCTGTCTGTAAGTTGCAGGGAGTAATGGGGCATGCCTTTAATCCCACCATTTGGAAGACTGAGGTAGGTAGATCTTTGTGAGTTCAAGGCCAGCCTGGTCTACAGAGTGAGTCCAGGACAGCCAGGGCTACACAGAGAAACCCTGTCTCAAAAGAAGAAGTAGTAGTAGAAGAAGGCGGCGGCAGCCAGTCAACTAAGATCTAGGGCAGACTGAGAAAGGAGGGGTCCGACTAGAGAGTGTCCAAGGTAAAAGTGACCCTTCAAAAACCTCCAGGGCACTTGAAAATTATTTTCTAGTGCCCATTATTAGGTTTCAGGGCAGGAACTGGGTCTAATAAAGCTCTTCAGTTTTATTTACTCATTCATGTGGTCATCTGTCCACCAACATGTGTGGGTACTGAGGGCCTTCTCTGGGAAGCGCTCTGGCCAGGGAATACCAGCCTGAGAGCAAGGCCCTCGTAGTTTGTCTCTATTTTTCAGTGGTGTCCAAAACTAGAGAGGCTCTGCAGAACTGAGCCTTTCTTCCCCCTAAGGACAATGCTATAATGACCATATGCCTGCAGGAAATGGTTTCAGATAGCTGTCCTAGGGTCAGGCTCAAAGAAGCCTGGCCATCCTCCTGGAGTACAAAATGAGGCAAACATTCAGTTAAGGATCCTAGGCTAGCCTGAACTGTCCAAATCTAGGAAGGAAGGTCCTAAGAATGAAGTCTGACCACCTAAAAAGAAAGTTCTGGATACCACAGAGGGGAGAGCACCAGCTACATCTATTGGCATTTGTTACCTTCCAAGTAGCTGACATTATGATTTTAATACTCAAAAGTGGATGGGATGGGAACCACACCATTTTATAAATGAGGAAATTTAGACACAAAGGTTGGTTAGTTAACTTGCCAAGGGCATTCAGTGATTGAGCAATGGAGCTGCGATATGAACTGGACATGCCATTCGAACCACCATACTACACAGCCACAATGGAGGGAAGTCTGAGCCAAATGCCAAGGGCAAATGTAAACCCCTAAGGGCAATAAGGAAAGTATAGGTCATCCAAAATGAAGCTAACTCAGACGTTAGGGTTTGGGAGCAGAGAGCGGAAAAGTAGATAGAGGATATAGCTCCATATGGGCAACAAATGAGGTATGTGGTGTCCCAGGGCCTCAGGCTTCCGAATGGGATCGGGGGTAGCCGGGCGGGGGCGATGGAGGGTAGGGCACGATCTCCAACAGTTTCAGAGCAGCTGGGATGAGACTTCGCCAGTCCCGCTGCGAGATTTCACTTTCTTCAAGGAGGGCTGCCTCAGCCAGCTGGGATTGCAGGCTTCGTAGAAAAGCTGGGTTCGGCGCCACACCCAGATCTATCTGGAGGCCCACTTCCCGAGACCAGGTCATTCATTCATCCACGAACACATCCAGCAACCGCTCCCGTGGGTTCCCACTTTAAGGCCCGGCACGAAGCTGGACGTTGTGAGCGCTTCCAAAACGAGTGTAAATTCACTCCTGGCCCCTAAAAAGGCCCGGGGTAGGGGAGGTAGAGCTTTCCTATCTTCTGGAACTGTGCCAAAGTGACACGTGTACACCGCAATAAGAACATTGGGGCGGACCGCAGCCTCCCCGGAGACCTAGTTTTTAAAGATCGGCAAACTGAGGCTTAGGAGAGGGGCCTGGCCGAGGAGGGGGGCGGCCTCAGAAGTAGGTGGGCTCCCGGGGCTTGTGGGGTCGTACTGACCAGCTCCTTGACGGGGACCTCATTCAAGTCGCTGAGGCTCAGGTCCAGCTCATTGCCGTCCAGCTTGTCGCGGAGGTTCCCGCCCTTGCTACCAGCCTTGGTCATGATGACGCCGGTTAAGCGGGTCCCTGCTCCCGGGTTCCGACGGGCAGGAGAAGAGGGCTGATAGGACGCTCGTGGGCTCAGCGGATTCGCACCCAACGGACCACGCCTGCGCCTTAAGCCGCCGCCGCTGCTGCCGCCGCTGCGAGGCCTCCGCCACCCGTCCGCTCGCCCGCCGCACTCCCAGCCCAGGGCCCCGCTCCCACCGGCGCCGCGGAGACGACGACCACTTCCGTGTCCACGTCACCTTCCGCGGCCACTGAGACAGGCCGGGCCAGAGAGGCCCGAGCGCGTGTTGGCGCGCCCTCTGCCGTCTAGGCTGGCGTACAGCGGGTGTAGGGAGCCGACCCGCCTGGAGGAGCTGAGCTGCTAGACGTGGCAGTCCAGAGGCGGCTGGAGAAGAAAGGACAGAGACTCGACTTTGCGTGATCTGAGTTTGCATCCCTCATGAGATGAGGGATGGAGCTAAATCTGAGGTGTCTTCCAACATTTCTCCCGGTCCCCGTCTAAATCTAGTTACTGTAAACTTCCTCTTTTCACTGGTTCAGGCTTCAGCCCTCTTCCCTCCACCTCTGTAATCTGTGCACTTAAGAGGCAGAAGGATTCCCCACCAGTTAGAGGCCAGACTGGTCTACATAATAAGTTCCAGCCCATTCAGGGCTACATAGCAAGACCCTGTTTTTATTTAAAAAAAAAAAAAGAAAAAGAAAAGAGAGAGAGAAAGAAAGAAAGAAAGAAAGGAAGGAAGGAAGGAAGGAAGGAAGGAAGGAAGGAAAGAAAGAAAGAAAGAAAGAAAGAAAGAAAGAAAGAAAGAAAGAA
>CAJQZJ010001558.1:940990-952720 GCA_907164525.1 Lophiomys imhausi
AGAAAGAAAGAAAGAAAGAAAGAAAGAAAGAAAGAAAGAAAGAAAGAGGACCAGCAAGTTGGCTCAGCTGGTAAAGGTGCCTGGCCTGCCACCAAAACTGCTGATCTCAGTTCAAACCACGGACACACATAGTAGAAGGGTATGAACTGACTCCCTCAAGAAATTCCCTGACCCCCTCTGTTTGTGTGACATGGCATGTCCATGCGTATGTACACACACACACACACACACACACACACACACACACACACAAAATAAATAAATAATAATTTAAAAAACAAAAAGCAAGTTTCTGTGGAATGAATGAACAAAGCACTCTTACCACTACAAACCTCATTTTGCTCCTTTTGGGTGGTTGTTTGTAGATGCATGTGGTTTCTGTGTGTGTATGCATGCTTGTGTGTGTGTGTGTGTGTGTGTGTGTGTGTGTATGTGTGTGTGTGTGTGTGTGTGCATGTATGGAGGCCTAGGGTTTTCCCTGGCTGTCTTCTTTGATCAGTCACCTGATACACTGAAGGAGGTTCTCTCACGGAACCACCAAGTCTGGCTAACCGGCTTGCTCCAGAGATTTCCTGTCTCTGCTTCCCACATCCTAAGATTTGAGGTCGGAAGTATGTCCACCTGACTTTTATGTTGATTTCTGGGGGACCCAAGCTCTGGTCTTCATGCTTGAGTGGCAAGTGTTGCTCCCCAACCCAGTTTACTCATCTTGAACTTGTCATTTTCAACTTACCTGGGAGATAGGCTGGCCAAGTACTTGCCTAGCATTGCAGGAGGCTCTGGGTTTGATCCCCAGCATCGCATAAGCCAAATAAATGTGCTGTCGCCCAGCCCTTAGGAAGTAGGAGCAGGAGGATCCAAAGTTCAAGACTGTCCTCCTCAGGAGTGGAAAGATGGCTCAGTGCTTAAGAGCACTGTTTGCTCTTCCAAAGGACCTGGGTTCAATTCCCAGCACCCACATGGCAGATCACAGCTCTCTGTAACTCCAGTTCCAGGGGATCACACCAATTCACATAAAAAAAAAAAAAGATTGTCCTCCTCAACTTGGGGAATTTGAGGCCAGCCTGGGAAACATGAAGGCCAATGAGATGCCTCAGTGGGTGGGAATGATACCCCCAACCCAATGACCTGAGTTTGACAAACCCTGGGTCCCACATGGTAGAGAGAAAGAATTGATCCTCCTCCAAGTTGTCCTCTGACTTCCACATATTTTCCACAGGGCACAGAATGGCACACACACACGCACACACACAAAGTAAATAAATAAGTGTAATAATTTTTAAAAATATAATAAAAATTTTTTAAACTTCCCTTGGATTTGAAAACATAAATACTAAAATGTCAATATATTAATATATGCACATTAGTGAAAGAAATCCCTTGGGTTCTAAAGATTAACTGTAGTCTGCACAATCCCATATTCATTTAACAAAACCTTGATGTTGCACACCCTCCCACCCTGAACAAGATGGTGTGCTGGGCACCTGGGAAGCAGAAAAGGGCAATTAGGTAAATATACAATAGCATTTTTTTTTTTTTGGTTTTTCGAGACAGGGTTTCTCTGAATATCTCTGGCTGTCCTGGACTCGCTTTGTAGACCAGGCTGGCCTTGAACTCACAAAGATCCGCCTGCCTCTGCCTCCCAAGTGCTGGGATTAAAGGCATGCGCCACCACCGCCCGGCTACAATAGCATTATTATCTTCGTGTTGGACTTGAGGGAATGAGTGCTTTCATGGAGATACTGGGCATAGCTTCCGGAAGGAAGCCGGCTAACCTCAGCCACACAGATGGACTCATTTAAAGTCCTGTTTCTTTTTTTTTTTTTAGGTTTTTTTTTTTTTTTTTTTTTTGTTTTTTTGAGACAGGGTTTCTTTGTGTATCCTTGGCTGTCCTGGACTCACTTTGTAGACCAGGCTGGCCTTGAACTCACAAAGATTCGCCTGCCTCTGCCTCCCAAGTGCTGGGATTAAAGGCGTGCGCCACCACCGCCCGGCTAAGTCCTGTTTCTTTTTATCTCATCCTATTTTTTTCCTACTCCAAATGTGTTTACAGTCCACACAGATAATTATCATATACAGGACCTGATATTTAAGGGTCTACACTCCAGTTTGTATTGGAGCTGGGAGGTGTTCCAATAAAATATGATATGCCATTTCCTAAGGTTGTCTGGGTCAAATTTTTGTTCTTGATTAAGGATACACTTGAGAATGGAGTCCAGTAAAGTGGAAGTGGGCGATCCACAAAGACACAGGCAGTGGAGAGGAAAGGGTAAAATGGAAAACTATCGAACTTACCCTCCCCCAAAAGGGCACCCTCCATAAAGAGAAGAGTAGGGTGAAGCTGAAGATTCCAAGGATATCCCCCTTGGGGAGTTTTCCTTGGAATTCTGGATGCCTCCAGCTTTGGTCTAAGATAGACATCATGATGTCTCTTTTTATTCCCCCTTTGTCTTTAAACAGAGTCCCTCCCTAATCTTGGTCCTCTTTCCAAGTAGAATATTCCTGGGTGTAGAGAGTGGTTTTTAGACTCTCTAATGCGAAAACCTGGCCTCCTTCCTTCCAATGAGCTCCTTGCAAAAGGCCTTGGACATGTGCTGTTTTCCTGCTTGAATGGGAATCGAGGGAGAAGAGGTAGCTATGGCTGTGAGTGATGGCTCACCAAGCGCATTATGAGAGCAGAGTCCTGGCAGGTCACACCCCCAATCTAAGTTGGGAAAATGACGTTGGTGTTATAGCTCCTTCTTCCTTAGACTCTGGGTAGGAAACGGGAAAGGTACAATCCATACAATGTTTCAGATGTTCAACCCAATCTAGAGGAGATTCTCTGTAACTAAAGAAGGATTGTATCAGTCTATGTTACAAAGAGAGACGGAGACATTAAGTCCTTGGATGTAGGGAATATCCTAGTCTGGGGAAGTCCTTTCTGTGGAATATAGCAATGAAATGTCTGAAGTTGTGAGAAGCCAGCCCATCAAAAGGAGGGTAGAAACCATTCATGATGGCCACACAGTGACCTAGCAAATGAGTGGATTTATCTGTTTATTTATCTTTTTTTTCCCTCCTAGACAGGGTTTCTTTGTGTAGTCCTGGCTGTCCTAGAACTCACTCTGTAGCTAGGTTGGCCTTGAACTCAGAGATCCACCTGCCTGTGCCTCCCAAGTGCTGAAATTAAAGGCGTGCATCACCATGATCTGGCTCTTTATCTTTTCCCACTGCTTACTTACCATGCAGGCAAGCATAGTAATTACTCAACAAAATCTGAAAGCTCAGAAATAATTCAGTCTCAGTCTCCTGTTGTAAAGTAGACCAAAGAAAAAGTGAGAAGAGATGGGCAGGGGGTGAGGGTGGAGAAAAGGGAAAAAAGAGAAAGAAAAAAAATATTATAAATCCACAAGGTGTGGTGGTGAAGGGCACCGGGAACCCCTGATTGAGAGCCCTAAAGGACCCTAGGGCCCCAAAGGAGCCCAACTTGTGAGTCAGGCTGACTCCATGACAGTCTTCACCTTCTTGTTAAATTAAAGTAGGCCTGAGGTTCCCATTCCCAGAGATGAGCTCAGCAGTTAATGGAGAAACCATGAACAGTGGTCAAGACCTGGCCATCTGGACAGAAAGAGATATGGTTGCTTAACTACTGGTTAGACAGTAGTTAGACATATTGATTAGACAACACCCCCATGTCTTAAGATTAATTCTCCACCACTGGTTAATAGTAAATAGTCCAGAGATCACTTGCTCCCTTAGCCCTCAGTTTTCAGTTTGAATGCTCCAATCACATCAAAGAGCACTTAACCCACCCTGGAATTCTCCTGAAAGCCTTTAAAAAGAGCCTGCGAGCTCATCTCTGGGTCGCCATTTTGCCTAAAAGGTGATCCCTGCATGCTGGAGTTCTGCAGAAAATAAATGTTCATTGCTTTTTCATGCTGTCTGAGTTTGGGTGTCTTCTTCAACATGTTCTGGATCCAGACCCTAACATTTGGTGCATGGACCAGGAACCTGCTGAAGCCCCTGCTCACATAACAGAATGTTTAAAGTGGAATTTTCAATTTCCCTGCCGATTGGTGAGTCTGAATTTAAGGGTGCCCTACATTTGTGTTCTATGTTCAGGTCTCTGGTCTGTATGGTGTGTTTCAATCTCTCTGTTTTCTCTGGTTTGGTGTAACTGGTATTGGTCTCAGCCTGGCTGTATGGTTTGGCTCCTGGGGATAGGGGGACATTCCATACACCTGCTGGCCAGAGGTGACAAGGGACACCTTGCAAAACACCTCACTGGGAGAATTTCTGGAAAGAAACTGAAATTCTCATCTGGTATCACTGGGAAAAGATAGAAGTTCTCCTGGTGTATTTCTGGGAGAACAAGACAGTTCTCATCTGACTTCTATTTTTGCCAGCAGTGGTTTTTCTCACTGTAGGCAATGGAGATTTTTGGTTTTTGCTTTCATTTTCCCTGGAACATCTTTTTGTGTGTGTCTGTCTGTGTCTGTCTCTTGCTCATGGCTTGGCTCTGTTCTGACAGGGGCAACATATGATCATGGCAGGTGAGCACAGCCAGGGCAGACCTGAAGCCAGCAGTCCCTGTGGCTGGACTACTACACCACATGACTGGAAACAGTGGCACACGTCTTTAATCCCAGCACTCGGGAGGCAGAGGCAGGCGGATCTCTGAGTTCAGGGCCAGCCTGGTCTACAAAGTGAGTCTACACAGGGCTGGACAAAGAAACCCTGTCTGGAAAAATGAACAAACAAACAAAAAATAAAAAATAAAAAGAACTTATAGATCCAAGTGGCAACTAAGTTATGTTCTTCCCTTGAAAGCAGAAACAACATTGGAACAAGGCACAGGAATCTACTTTGTTACATTTCACTTAGTCCTTTGAATTCATTTGGTTGGTTGTGAGTTTGTTGCAAGCCCAGCAGGGAAGACATCTGTAGCCCTCTTCTTATCCTTCTCCATCCTGGCAGAGTGGCCATCCCCTGTTCTCTTGGAGATGGGCCCTGACTTCTCTTGTGCCATTCATCTTTGCCTCGGTTTCCTTACCTAACATTGTGGGCCAGGAAAAAAAAAAAGACTAGAGAGAGAGAGATTTGTGTCATTGAAGCAGAAGAAAATTCATTCTATTATCTTCTGGATGGCTCACCAAGTATGTTACAGATGGTCTCTAGACTTCATGCTTCTGGTTTCTTGGCATCTTGTTCAACCCCCCCCCCAAAAAAACACACACACACACACACACACACACACAAATAGCAAAGCAGCAAGGATTTTGTTTTGAGAGGATTTCTCCAGGCTTGCCTTTTTTTTCTGTTTTTAATATTTGTTTATTGATTTTATGTATTTGAGAGCTCTATCTGCATGTACACGTGCAGGCCTGAAGAGGGCATCAGATCACATTATAGATGGTTTTGTGTCACTATGTGGTTTCTGGGAATTGAACTCAGGACTTCTAGAAGAGCAGACAGTGCTCTTAACTACTGAGCCATCGCTCCAGCCTCCCAGGCTTGCTTTTGTGGGTCCATAAACAGAGCCAGTTGGTTTGCTTAGGGACAGAATACTGGTGATTTTCTGTGTAGATATATAGGCTTGGATTACATAAGCCTTTGTTATATCCAGTTGGGGTTTGAATAGGCATGCCCCACATTGACTCACATATTTGAATGTTTGGCCCACACAAAGTGGTACTTTTAGAGGTATGGCCTTGTTGGAGTATGTGTGGCTTTGCTGGAGGAAATGTGTCACTGTAGGGTGGGCTTTGAGGTCTCCTATGCTCAAGCTATGCCCAGTGTGGCACAGTCTCCTTCTGCTGCCTGTGGATCAAGATATCGAACTCTCAGTTCCTTCTCCAGCACCATGTCTGCCTGCATGCCACCATGTTTCCTGCCATGGTGATAATGAACTAAACCTCTGAACTGTAAGTCAATCCCAATTAAGTGTTTTCATTTATAAGAGTTGGCATGGTTATTCTGTCTCTTCACAGCAATAAAACTTTAACTAAGACATTCCCCTTGTCATGATCCATGTGATTTGAGTCATATGCATTCTTAATTTTGTACAGGCATAAGATTATATAAGTAGAGGATCATCCCCAGGGTTGAGGAGACAGTTTGCCTTACTTCGAATGCACTCACAACCAGTCTAGGCTGGGTTGGCCTATTTCCCTTAGAATGTGCTTGGCCACACACAAACACACACACACACACACACACACACACACACACACACACACACACGTAAGTACTAAGGGTTACTAAGGAACTATAGATTAGAATGACACAACTGCTTTGTTTGGAGAGGAGTGAGCAGTCAGCTAAGTCCAGGTAGGATCCCATGTTGCTGAATGCATTATTGGGAAAGAAGTGTGTACGCAGTTTGTCTTAGTCACTGTTCTATTGGTGTGAAGAGACACTAGTCAACTCTTATTTTTTTTAAGCATTTCATTGGGGGCTTGCTTATAGTTTCAGAGGCTTAGTCCATTATTATCATGGACAGAAGCATGGGAGCAGGCAGACAGATGTTGGAGCAGTATCTGAGAGCTACATAGGCAGATCCATAGGCAGAGAGAGAGGGAGAGCACTTAGGCCTGGCCTGAGCTTTTGAAACCTCAGCCTACCTCCAGTGACACACTTCCTCCAACAAGGCAACAACTACTCCCAACAAGGTCACACCCCCTAGTTCTTCTAATCCTTTCAAATAGTGTCACTCCCTGGCGACTAAGCATTTGAATATAAGAGCCATTCTTATTCAAACCACCAGACCATTCAAACCAATTGGGGTTCCAAGTCACTATGCACTAGGCATGGTGGTACATGACTAATCCTAGCACTCAGGAGGTGGAGACAGGAGGATAAGCAGTTCAAACTTATCTTTGGCTGCATAGTAAGTTTGAAGACAGTCTATGTGTGAATGTGTAGGGTTGTGTGTGTTTGTATATTGGCACATGAACATGTTCTACTCAGGGCTAATAAGGTACTCAGCAGGTAAGGGCACTTGTTACATAAGCCTGGTAACCTGAGTTTGATCCCAGGATTTACATGTGAAAATGCAAGAAGTGACTGGGTCCACAAAGATGTCCTTTGTTCTCCACAATTCCCCATCTCCCCATCTCTCTCTCTCTCTCTCTCTCTCTCTCTCTCTCTCACACAGTTTAGGTATTGTCTTGATTAGGGTTTTATTGCTGTGAAGAGACACCTTGACCATGGAAAATCTTATAAAGGAAAACATTTAATTGAGGCTGGCTTACAGTTTCAGAGGTTTAGTCCATTATCATCATGATGAGAAGGATGGCAAGTGCAGGCAGCCATGGTGCTGAGGAACTGAGAGCTCTACATCTCTGTCCAAAAGCAGCCAGAAGGAGACTGGATGTGTTTCACACTGGGCAGAGCCTTTGCATATATATGACCTCAAAGCCCGCCTCCACAGTGACACACTTCCTGCTAACAAGGCCACACCTCCCAAGAATGCCATTCCCCATGTGTCAAACATTCAAACACATGAATCTATGGGAGTCAAACCTATTCTATGAAAGCCAGGTCCTTTGTAGGCAAGTGCTACACTACTGAACTGCTCCTCTGGGCCTCTATTGTTTCTTTTCTTTTTTTTAAATAATTTATTTATTTTTATTTTTTATGTACATTGGTGTTCTGACTGCATGTATATCTATGTAAGGATGTCAGATCCTCTGGAACTGGAGTTACAGTTGTAAGCTGTCATGTGGGTGCTGGGTATTGAACCTGGGTCCTCTGGAAGAACAGCCAGTACTCTTAACTACTGAGCCATCTCTCCAGGCTCGTTTCCTTTTAACTCAATCTTCTCAATATTATCTGAGTGTTACAGGAGAGAGAACTGAGACTCTGAGGTCTCAACTGTTTAAATGCAGTCACAGCAAAGAAATGAATCCATCATAAGACATGGGGCTCATACCAGCCTGATGAGGAGCAAGAGCTTGGGGAAGAGATGAAATCAGGACAGGCTACTTGGAGGATGTGGCAGGGTGGTATACAAATTGGATTTTGAGGAATGTGTATGATTGAAACCCTCAGAGATTCAACCCAGGGAATCAGGGAGCAGAAAAGGACTGGCAGCAGGTATTCCCTTCAAGGAAAGTTATTTTGAATCCCTTAAGTCTGGAACAGGCAATGTGGGAGAGAGAAAGCAGTAAGTGTTGACAACATTTCCCTTGGGAACAAAAGACTGGCCCTGTGTTGAACTCCCTGCCACAGCCAAATGTCATCTTGTACACTCCTGTGTGTTCCAGGTTGTTTGGGGAACTGCCAAGAAAACACATCCCAGCAGCCCTTGAGAAGCTGTGGTCTAACAGTTTCAAGATTAAAATCTTCCATCTCCCAGAAAAGTCTGTTCAAACACAGGATATTCTAAGGGGAAGTGGAACATCTCATCCTGCAGGGATGTCTCTTATGTTCAGAAAGCAAACAAGTCCATGGCTTCAGGAGGTCTCCAAAACTGACCAGATTCAGTAGGTCCTTCCCTCCCCAAGGGAATATAAGCAGTAATGCTGGCTGGGAGATGTTCTCAGACAAGCCGTGCTTCCAGGAAGAAGCAGAGACCAGCCCAGTACCTGGACAGTAGCTCAGACGAATTGAACCACTTGGAATAGACTCTAGTAGAGAACATTATGTGAACCGAAATAAATCAGCCACAAAAGATACAAAATTATATGTCATGTCTTATCTCTGGAGGCTAAAACAAAACTTGACCTGAATATTGAATAATAAGTAACAGATAGGTAGGTGTTTGTGTGTGGGGGGAAGAGAAACGAATATCTTACCTGTTGAGCGGCCTGCAAGCTGTGCAGTGCGCTCCAGGTTTTCAGCTTTTGTGAGCTGTCACCCATGTTGGGGTGGGCTCTCGGGATAAAGCTGTCTGTGAGTCCTTTCTGTTTCTGTAACCAACCCTTCACCCACGATTCTATAAGTAACCCCCATAAAAGTCATGGTTCACCAAGTTGGATGTCAGTGGCATCCATGTTTTGTCTGTCATTGGTTCCCTATGGAGCAAAAGCCATGTTTGTTCATGGCTTCCAGGAATAGTGTCACACATTACAAGCCAAAGATCAGGATGGGACAGGATGCTAGGACTTCTAGCCAGCACTACCCTAAGCTCTAAGGTTAGGACACATCACTGCACTTCCCAGGCTTCTGTTTATTCTTCTGTAAAATGGCTGCAATAAGAATTTGATTTTTTTTAACAGTTGTTCCTCAGCATGTATCTATTTGAATGACTTTAATTTATATTATTATTAGTTGTTTTTTTTTTTTTTTGAGACAGAGTTTCTCTGTGTAGTTCTGGCTGTCCTGGAACTTGCTTTGTAGACTAGGCTGGCCTCAAATTCACAGAGATCCCCCTGCCTCTGCCTCCTGAGTACTGGGATTAAAGGTGTGTGCCACCACTGCCCAGCTTATTAGGATTACTTAAAAAATTTCTTTGTGAGTTGTTAATTTGAATTTCATAAGGAGTAATAATTAAGACAAGTTAGAGATATGACTCAGTGAGTTGTGAGTTCTGGGAGCTCACAACTGTGTGTAACTCCAGTTCCAGGGGATCTGACACCCTCACACAGGTGCACATCCAGGCAAAACAATAATGTATATTCAAACTAATTAATTAATTTTAAAAACATGTAAAGGAAGCTGGGCATGGGAACACATGTCTGTAATCCCAGCACTTGGCAGGTAGATATGTGCTGACCTCAAAGCCAATCTCAGTTACTTGAGATCCTGTCACAAAATGTTTAAAAAGCACAGAGTTAGGCCCTGTTTCAAAAAACAAAAATGGTAGCACTAAAATTAATTAAAAGTAATAAAATTAATTAAAGATCTTGAGATGCAGACAATATCTTTAATTATACAGCCCCCCTATATATAACCTTAAGTGTCTTTCTAAGAAAGGCCAAGGGAAATTAGATATGGAAAATTGCAATGGAAAAGGCAGCTGTTAGAATGATATGACCAAAAACCATAGAGTACCTGGGCCATCAAGGAACCAGCTCAGCCATGGAGCATCTCACAGTCATGCCCAACCTTTGATGCTGTGTTGTAACACACAAATGATGGGCCTCATTACTAGCTATCTTGGGATGCATATGGCTCATGGGCCACAAGTTGGACACATTTCTAAGAAACCAGTGCATTGAAAACACCTTCTTGACTTTCGTTCCATTAAACTTGCCTTAGGCTTCTGGTCTCCAGAACGCACTCGCTCTCTTATTTATTTGTTTATTTATTTAGGTATTTTGTGCGTACACACACACACACACACACACACACACACACACACACACACACAAAGGTAGGATCCCCTTATCAGCCCAAGGTTCTCTAACTTCCTGTGTAGCCTATTTGTCCCAAACGTCAAGGTCACAATCCTCCTGCCTCAGACAGCCCAGTTCTGGGATTACAGGTGTGTGCACCACCCCCAGTTTAAGGCAGTGTGAAATTTGTTACAGTAGCATCAGGGATAAACATACTGCTTATTCCTTGGAATTCAGCTCAGACTTCCAAGAGACCCTCTGCAGCTTTCCTAGGGAGGTCACTGGTCTCTGTCCCCCCTCACTCAGCACTTGCCACACCATAGCACACAGCCCTAGGGTTTGAGCCCTTTGCTAACATCAACATCATGCTCCTTAAAAGCAAACACCCTGTGTTCTTGACTTTGATCCAAGGAAAGAAAAATTACATCATTCAGACAAAGAGGTTTATTTTTCCTCTTTAGAAAACAGAGGCTTTCACAACATTTGACCCATGTGGGGACTGAGTTTATTTTGGTTTCTCTTTTCTCTTGAAATTTATTTCATATGCATTGGTGTTTTTCCTACATGTCTGTCTGTATAAGGGTGTCAGATCCCCTAGAACTGGAGTTACAAACAGCTGTGATCTGTCAGGTGGGTCCTCTGGAAGAGCAGCCAGTGCTCTTAATCACTGAACCATCTCCCCAGCCCTCATTTTTCAATTTGGGGCTGCAGGAAAAAAAAGAAAATCTCTTCAGAGCCCATCTGCCTGGGTTTTTGATCTCCTGTGAACTGTGATCAAACTAATTTTACTCCAGGCAGCACTACAAATCAAGTTCCTTATTTTCACTTTCAGTTTGAAAACCAGAAACATCCGTTTTAGAATGCTTTTTCTCTGACTTTTTGTAGCTGTTGGTGGTTTATGGGGCTTTTTGGTATTGGTGAGTGGGTGGATCTATTTGGCCCGATTAACAGAATACAGGATTATGTTCTAAGTCTTCTAGGTCTCTTTGGAGATGAAAATACTCCCTCCTGCAATTTTCTCTTACCTTCCCAACCCCACTGGAGATAGAAGTCAAGGCTTTGCACATGCTAGGCCAGCGCACACCTGCTAGGCCAGTGGGCTACTATAAACGACAACACTTTTGTTCTCAGGGTGTTTGTTTGACAAGATCTTGGTTTGTAGCCCAGGCTAACCTCAAACTCTTCATTGTCTGCCCCGGCCCCCTTAGTCCTGGTATTATAGGCCTGCACCGCTAGGGTGGTTCTCTGTGTTAACTTTGGCAACCTTATGGAACATCAGCCCATGTTACTGATTGCTGGCAATAAGGAGAAAGCCTCCCTCGGGCTTGCTAATAAAACTTTTTACTAAGTTACAATTAAGCTGGAGATTTGTAGCTCAGTAGTAGGGCACTTGCCAAGCAAGGGAGCTCCTGGCTCTGAAGTCCATCCCCTCAGAACAGACACACACACACACACACACACACACACA
>CAJQZJ010001558.1:953498-965783 GCA_907164525.1 Lophiomys imhausi
AGATCCGCCTGCCTCTGCCTCCCAAGTGCTGGGATTAAAGGCGTGTGTCACCACCGCCTGGCTTGTCAAGTGCCTTTAATCCCAGTACTCAGTACTCTGGAGGCAGAAACAGAGATCTCTTGAGTTTGAGGCAAGTGGTTTTTGTCTCTTAAAAAACCCAGTTATGATACAAGAACGTTTTTGTTTTAATCCCAGGTGTGGGGGTTCTTCAGTTTGTCCACACCTGTAAACTATAAGTGCCTCCTGCGCTAGAAGGGGCGTGGCTTAGCCAGTTGCTGAAAGTTGAATTCTGAGGACTCTGGAGAGAGGTATAAATGCCAGAACCACATTAGGAGGTTCCAAAGAAGGAAGAGTTTGCTGCTTTCCCTGCTGATGCTTCCCCTATATTTCTGCTGGTTCATCTTGCTGCTGTGTTTCCTGGTTTGCTGTGTTTGTTGTTGCTGGTTTGCTGGACTTCTGACTACTGAGATTGATATTGACCCCCCCTAAAGAGTGTGTGATAAAACAAAAATAACTCGTCATGTACAACAGAGGCCAGCCTGATCTACATAGAGAGTTCCAGGATAGCTAGGGCTACACAGAGAAACCCTGATTCAAAAAACTAAAAAGAAGAAAAAAAGAAAAAATACAGTGTATATATGCATGAAATTATCAAAGAATAAATAAAAAAAATTTTAAGAAAGAAAAAGGTGGAGTGAAAACAAGATGTCTGACATCAACCTTTGGCCTCTACACTCCTATGAACACGTACACCCCACACAAACATAAAAGACTGGAATACAAGAACTTGTGTTTTCTTCAGCCTGTCAAAGAAAGCAAGACTTGGCAATTTCCTACCAACAAAACTGCTGCACCGCGTGAGTGCTATTGAATAAACTGTGATTCAATCAGTTCTGATTGTGAGAAACCACACATGTGTTTGTCTGTTTTCTGACACAGGGCATAAACAGCAGTGACTCACATCGGCAATCCTAGCACCCTTGAGGCTGAGGTGAGCTGTGAATTTGAGGCTAACGTGGGGTACTTAGTGAATCAACCTGGTCAGGAGCTTCACAGAGAGATCCTGCCACAAAAAAACCAAAACCAAAACCAGGGGCTGGAGCAATGGCTCAATGCTTAAGACTGCTGGTTGCTTTTCCAGAGGACCTGGGTTTGATTCCCAGTTCCCAAATGGTGGCCCTCCTCTATCTGTAACTCCAGTTCTAGAAGATCTGTGCTCTTCTAGCCTCTAAGGGCACCAAGTACTCATCTGGTGTACAGATAACAGGTGCTGGTAAAATACCAACACAGGTAAAATAAAAAAAAAATTAAAACCAAAACCACCCAAATCAAACCAAAGTAACCCTTTTTAATCTTTCCAATCAGCAACCTTATAAGCAACATCCCACTCAAACCCCCATCCCACACCAATAGCAAGTACGTAAGATCTACTTGATTTTGTACTGGGCTGACTGACTCTGAAGAGGTGGGGAGGGGCGATTAGCGTGGTTTGTTGCAATTTTGAGTGTTTTTTTTTCTTTTGGGACAGGTCTCCTGGAGCCAGGCTACCCTCCAACACTATGTAGCTGACTGGGAATGTTCTTGAACTGATTCTCTTTCCTTCATCTCCCAAGAGCTGAGCTGGTAGGCATGCCCCACCACGCCCAACATCATGGAGAGTCAAAACACTTCAGATTAAGAGCAGAACTATCTTGTCCTATCTTTTGCTCTTTTAATAACTGTTTGTGGCCGGGCATGATGGCACCCACCTTTAATCTCAGCATTTGGGATGCAGACGCAGGTGGATCTCTGTGAGTCTGAGATTTATATAGCAACTTCTAGGTTAGTCGAGGCTACATAGTGAGACCACGTCTAAGAAACAACAAAACTGAGCAGCAAAACAAAACAAACAAGCAAACAATTAAAAAAAACAAACCATTTTGCTGCCTACCTCTGAGTCTGACCTAACAATATCCCTTCTACTATCCAGAAAAATCTTTGGAATGTATTACAGATCACTACCTCCGTTCATCAACCCAGAAGTTAAGAATGTTGTCAAGGGCTGGAGAGATGGCTCAGCCATTAAAGGCTAGGCTCACAACCAAAATATAAGAATGTCAGATAATTTCTGAAACCCATAACAGAGTTTCCCCACTATGCTGTGACCCACCCATCTGCTGTTTTCACTAATGTATGTGGCAATGCTGTAATTTGTGATTTTTCTTTTGTTCAGTGTCCTCACTGTGCTGTACCCCGCCAATCTCCTGTCCCCACCAAAGTATGTGGGAAAAGCCTTTATTTATGGCTTTCTGTTCCATAGCATATTATTCTGGTTTGTTTTAGAGATCTTTGTATTATGTAGCTCAATATGTAGCCCAGACTGGCCTTGAACTCATAGAGATCCACCAAAGGCATGTACCACCATCCTCAGCAAAATGTAACTTTGGGGTAGCCGGAATACCATGTTCTCAGGTCATAGTAACTCAAATTTAGCTGAGAATAAATTCTCTCTTACTCCTTTTGAGGTGAAAGCTGTTATTTTTACATAAATGGGTCCTAAGACTTTTACTGTTCCAGGTTCTTCTTAAAAACAGGCTTAATTCACTTTCTTTTTCTTTCCTCACTCTGTAGACCAGGCTGGCCTTGGCCTCAGAGATCCACCTGCCTCTGCCTCCTCAGTGCTAGGATTCAAAGTGTGCACCACCATCTTTTACATGTCTACATCTTTCTCTTTCACACTGTTACCTAGATATTCTCTGATTTAACTAATGTATCAGGCTTGCATGGTAAGTGCTTTTCATCTGCAGTGCTCTCTTGCTGACCTCATCAGAAATTTTATTTGAGGCAGGTTCCTACTATGTAACCTTAGCTTGCCTGAAACTTGCTATGTAGACCAGGCTGGCCTCAAACTCTTAGAGCTTTGCCTGTCTGTGCCTTTCTAGGGTTGGGATTAAAGGCATGAGGTACCATGCCCAACCCATTTGAACTATTTTAACTGCCTCAGTTTTATCTTCTCTAATTATTTCTAAGTATTTACATTTTTTATTCTATTTCTTAGTGGGTTTTTTGTTACATATAGGTTTTCCCCTAGGGAAGTATAAATGTCTATCCTCTCCTTTTAAGATTCCAATGACAAACCCAAGTAGGATTCCTTTAAACTTTGCCCTAGAAAGCCACTAAGTTTATTAAGCTGTCTTGCAGGCATGGCTGAAAGGTTCCCTATGGAAGCATGAGTGACCCCCCCCCTTCCTCAAAGTTGCCAGATTGGAAAGTCTCCACTCAACTTGGACAGAGTTCCCACCCATTAATCTTCCCCAGACCTATACAATCTAGTACCTCAGGCACATGCCTGCAATTAGGGCAAAATTCCATATAAATGGTCGGGAGGAGAGTGGCTGGAATCTAAGTGAGGATCTTATGACTCTCCCCACCCATTCCTTTCCTTTGGGACAGTCCAGAGTCAACCGCCAATGGTCTCCTGTAAGCAGGCCCTGCTCTCTGATGAAGATGGTGGCTCCTTACTCCGATGGCTGCATCTTGCAACACCTGCTAATAATAGCTTTATTGTTTTTTTTTTTTTTTTTAATTCCAGCTGAGTGGTGGTGGCAGCTGCGGCACAGCGTGCGCCTTTAATCCCAGCACTTGGGAGGCAGAAGCAGGTCGATCTTTCTGAGTTTGAGGCCAGGCTGGTTAACAAAGTGAGTTCCAGGACAACCAGGGCTACACAGAGAAACCCTGTCTCAACAAAAAACAAACAAAACAACAACAACCCCCCCATATTTCTTTCCTTTATGCACCCTCACCTGTACACAGACTCTCTCAACACATTTATATGTTTATTATTCATTTAGAGACAGGGTCTCATTGTGGAGGCCTGGCTGGTCTGAGACTCACTATGTAGACCAGGTTGGCCTGGAACTCACAGAGATCTGCCTGCCTCTGCCTCTAGACACCCAGCCTTATTTATTTACTGAAACAAAGTCTCAGTATTTCCTCCAGGTTGGCCTGGAACTCACAGAGATCTGCCTGCCTCTGCCTCTAGACACCCAGCCTTATTTATTTACTGAAACAAAGTCTCAGTATGTCCTCCAGGTTGGCCTGGAACTGGATGCTGCCTGTACATGCAGCTGACACCTTAGTTTATTATGTTTTACTTTTATTGTTGTTTTTTTATTATTACTGTCATTATTGTTACTGCCGTTGGTGATGTGTGTGTATGGTGCTGAGGACTGAACACAGGGCTTTCAACATGCTACACAAGTATTCCAGTATTTTCAATAAGTAAATTTTTTGTTTGTTTTTGTTTTTCAAGAAATGGTTTCTCTGGCCTTGATCTCAGAGATCTGCCTGCCATCTAAAGGTGTGTGCCACCATGCCTAGCTTACTTTTCATTTTGAGACAGGGTCTTTCTAAGTTGCCCAGGAAGGCTTTGACTTTCTAATCTTCCTGTTTCAATCTCTCTACAGCAGCTAGTATTATATCCATGGCACCAGGCTTGCAGCACACAATCTATAATCCACCTCCCTCCTTCTCTCCTGGACTATTTTAGTTAGGATAATTTCCAAGACTGGTAGCATTATATTCTATTCTCTGTGATTAAAATTTTTGGACACAGGAGAGCATGTTGGCAGACCTATAATCCCAACACTTTGGAATAGGAGGGAGGAAGATCAGGAGTTCAAGACCATCAGTTACTTAGTAAGTTTGCAGCCAGCCTGGGTTACAAGATACTTTGTCTCAAAAAAAAAAAAAAAAAAGCAACAGTAGGAGCCCAGGAGGTGACTGGGTGGGCAAAGGTGCGTCATCAGGCCTGATAACCTGAGTTTAATCCCCTGGACCCACATAGTGGAAGGAGAGAACCAATTTCAGCAAGTTGTCTTCTGATCCCCATTGTGTACATGAACGCTGTGCGTGTACAAACCACATAAAATTGGCTATGGTGGTGCAAGTCTGTAAGACAAAAGGAGACAAGAGGATCAAAGTTCAAGGTCATCCTAGGATATATACAGAATGAGGTGAGCCTGAGCTATATCAGACCCTGTCTCAAAAACAAAACAAAACAAAACACACAAACAAAAGCAGAACAATAAAACTACTTAATGTTGATATTACAAGCCCCTTCCCTCCTTTTTTTTCTTTCTGTTTTTTCTTTTTTTTTTTCTCGGGGCTGGCCACAGAGTCCCTGTATAGCTGAAGATGACCTTGAGTTCCTGATCCTCCTGGATCTGTCTCCCTTCCTAGCTGGGCTCACAGGTAGTTGACCATGCCTGTCTATGAGTCCATTTCTAAAGCAGAGAAGGAAGGGATACTAGCAAGGGGGAGGGGGTAAAGGCTTCCCCAGGTTAGCCCATAGCACAGGCAGGACTCTCTCCTTCCTCCCCTCCCCCCAAGACTCACTCAGAGACTAGTCAGGAGAAGAAAGGGTCCTGGGGACCAGAATGTACCCTTCACTTTGCCAGGGCAATTATTTATCCAGAAGGGGTTAATGATTTGTCCAGGGTCATCCATCAAGCCTTCCAGGAAGGGCTTGGATCCTGAACTTGGGATACTAGTCAGCACTCCTCAGTCCCTGGGCCTGGCCTTCTGAAGTCACTGTATAAACTTAACTTGGAAGGCATGCCCTTTCAAGCCCAGCTCTTCAAGGTCTCTCCCTTGACTTATTCTCCAATAGAACATCGATTCCTCCCAAAAGCTTCCAGAGAGATTTGTGGTCACTCTGGAGTTCAGAGAGGGAGTAGCTGGATTACTCATGACGTCAGCTGAACCAGGATTCCCAGATAAAGGCAAAGGTTCAGCAGATCAACCTCCGCCCTCAATCAACTGTTCCTCCCTGCCTAGCTCTCTTCATTTCCAAGCCAGGAGAGGGGAAGCCACCATGCCAGAACCTTTCTTCTCTTATCAAGAGGGCAGATCATTCAGAACAACGTGGGGCTAGGAAGTGTAGAAGTTGTGTGCCAACCTTTGGTTACCCAGAGCCCAGACCCAGAAATGAGCAGTCACCTCCTCTAGATCTTGTTGTCAGTCCTTCTTGGATTACATGTTAAAAATACATCCCAGAGGGCATAGCTAGAGGGTTGAGTCTCTCACAAAGTCTCTGTCCTTTGGAGCCTAGAGGAACAGCTGAGGAGATTGTGTTTCAGGCCCCAAGCTAGGGCAGAAAGATGGAGGGTAGGATACAACAGATTCGTCCCCATCCCACCTGATCTTGTCTACCCGGTACTCTCTCCGAGTGACATGGTACAGAGAAAGGAGGATACAGTGGGGTAGCTGCGGGGGACGAAGGGGTTGAACTAAAGCTGACTACTGGTCTTGGGTCCCCAGTACAGAGAGGCTCACCCATCAGACCGGTTCCCTGTCCTTTCACCAGAAGCTCTTCCAGTTGGCAGGCTTCAGTGACGCTCGGGACCGGTTCCTTTGGCCTGTAGCTCACCACCGGGCAAGTTCCCACGTGACTCACGCGCTACCGGGCACGTGGGACCGATCAGCCTTGGCACTGCCATCTGGCCCTATATAGGCTCCGGATTGATTTTCCCTTTATGAAAGTCCTCGACCCTCCAAACCTAGCAAAAAGCGAGTGATGGTTGCGGGAAGGTCCGCGGCACTGTGCGGCAGCAGAGTGGGTCTTGAGATCCCCGAAAACAAACACAAAAAAACAGGGGCGGTTCTTCGAGGGCGGGCCTGGAGGGCTGCAGTTCCCACGCGAAGGTGGCCCAGGACGCGGAGTCGCCACTTCCCTCGGTCTCCTCGCTCCGCCCCGCCCCGCCCCGCGGGGACCCAATCTTCCTCACCCCATAGGCAGAGCGACCCTCCCACCTCCCCGCCCGCTTCTTCTTCGCCCCCGCCTCGGTCGCTTTCAAAGTTTACTCCGGGCCAGGACCCGCGGCGGAAGCGAGCCATGGCTGTCTACGTCGGGGTGCTGCGCTTCGGGAGGCTGTGTATCTCCAGCCTGGGGGCACAGGGGCCCCGGACGCTGCTCTCTCGGCCTTGGCAGAACTCGAAGTTGCATGGTGTCCGCGCTCTCAGGTACCCCGAGTAGCTCCCTGAAAAGAGAGGGGGCTGGGCAGTCCCCAGGAGAAGGGAGCTTCGGAGTTCTGCAGAACTTGGCAAGAGGCTGACCCCACTCTGGGTGGCCCTCACGCACACTACCCTTTCACCTAGGCAAAGCGGGCCTGGCCGGGGTCCGCGACTGCTGCTGGTAGCTGCAGGCGACCCAGATTGAGTTCAGATTCTAGTTCAGAATTCTGTATGCGTCCCATGGGCCAGGAGTGTAGTACAACCAAGGAACAGAGCTGAGTGCTGCCAGGACACTCTCTCAGCTGTATCCACTTAAGTGAAAAACTTGGGGACCGGTTGGGGGTCCTCAGGGCACTGAGTATAGCAGTCCCTTTTTCCCTCTGCTTTCTTCCTCTTCGTTTGTTTATTTTTTGAGACAGGGTTTCTCTGTGTAGCCCCGGGTGTCCCGAAACTCGCTCCGTAGACCAGACTGGCCTCAAACTCAAGAGATGCACGCGCCTGCCTCTGCCTAAAAGGCGTGCACCACCAACCACCGCCCGGGTTCTTCCCTCTGTGTTCAACCGTTGCCACTTACTTCTGGGCCTGTTTTTTAATCTGTCCTCAGTGCAAGGGCTGAGAAGTGGGTTGACAGGAGAGAGTTGATTGAATAAAGCTAATGTGGCCAGACACTGAAGGGACTGCAGGAGATGCTGTTTGAAAGGCCAAGTTGGGAGAGCTGAGTGAGCGTGGTGGTATCTTCAACACCCAGTAGGGGGAAGGCCTGCACATAGCTCTGGCACACAGTCTGGCAAGCTACTAAGCCTGTTGTCCATTTTATGTGGGCTTGGACAGGAATAGTGGAGACACAGCGCAAGGGGAATACAGCCTGAAAACTAGGTTTAAAAGACACTCTAAGGCCAGGAGGTGGGGGAGGGGGCGCGGCGTGTGTTGTTAAGGCAGAGGCAGGTGGATCTCTTGAGTTGGAGTGCCTCCTGGTCTACAGAGTGAATTCCAGGACAGCCAGGGCTACAGAAACCCAATCTCGAACCCCCTGAACCCCTCCCCCCAAATAAAACAAAGCACTCCTGAGAAGAAGTTGGACAGACAAATTGGAAGATGCTTTTTTGGCTAGAACTCTCAGATTATAACCTTCTGAAAGGAAGCAAGCAGTAGCGTGTGTGTGTGTGTGTGTGTGTGTGTGTGTGTGTGTGTGTGTGTGTGTGTTTTGCATGCTGAATTGGCCCTCTACCACTGATGTGACCCTATGAGGCACTTTACCATCCTTCTGCCTTATTTCCTGCGGGGACCTAGGGAATCATGACTGGATATGAATGGGACCCACTGGAGGGATCTGGGCACTTTTTATTAAGGAGTCTTCTCTCACCTCTTTTTCTCCCTATTGCCTCCCGAAGCCAACATGACCCTCCCCCATCCCTAGTTACCCTGTCTCACCTTTGAACTACTGAGTACTCCCAGCAGGCTTTGAGGATTCTGAAGAAAGTTACTCCCCAAAGTACATATATTTTATGGTACTGAATCAGATCCAGGGTTACGGAACAGTGCTTCAGTTGGTGTGTGTGGTTCATGAGGATGTGTTTCTGTATGTACAGATGCACATGTATGTCCATGCACTTGTGTTTTAAGGGCAGATGAAGGCAAACCGGTCAATGCCGGGTGTTTTCCTTGATTTATGCCTACCTCATTATTTTGAGGTAGGGTCTTTGGCTCATTGATTTGGCTAGCCTGGCTAGCCAGTGAGCTGTAGGGATCTTTCCTCTCTGGCTCCTACTCCCTAGCACTGAGACCTTTTGGATGCCTGAGTCCAACTTTTTTTGAGAGTGCTGGGGGTCGGAACTCAATTCCTTATGCCTGGTGGCAATCACTCTACTGACTGAAACATTTCCCTAGCCCCAACATTCCTGATCTTTGATGGCTTCCTGTGTAAACAAAGCAGATCACTTACTTGCTTCAGGCCTGTGACCTCTGAGGGTTTTGGCATCAGGCTTCAGAAAAAGAAACTAGGTCCAGAAGAGAACCATTTATCCAGAGAAAAAAAGATTTTCTGAGCCTCTGTCCCAAATTTTTCCCATTCCTCTCATGTTTGCATCCTTCCTTGCTGACTGTGGGGACTTTTATCTGGTTTGTTCTCTACTCTCCCCTTCAGAGGCCTCCCCCTCTGGCATCTCAAATATTCAGCACACATCTCTAAGGGCATTTGCTATGTCAAGCACCGAGGCCATAGCACTCAGGTCTGAACTGGCCCGAGGATGAAAGTAATTAGGGGGAGGTTGGTGTACCAGGCATGATGGTGTGGGAAGCTGTTGTCCTCCTCTCTCTCATTAGACTATAGGCAGGCTTAGCTGCCACCCAGCACACCAGGTCACTATTGGGGGTTTTCTTTGTGTTTTGAGGCAGAGTCTTGGTGCATAACCCAGGCTGACCTGCAGCTTGAAGCTATTGTTTTTCCTGCCTCAGCCTCTGGAGTGGTGAAATTACAGGCGTGTATGGTCATGCCGGGCTCAGGTTGCTGTGGAACAGGAAAGAACAAGAGTTTGAAGCTAGCTTCTCTTGAGATTAAACCCTGGCTCTTCTACACAGAGTTGGTGATCAAGGGGAGTGTTGCCTAATCTCAGAGTGTGGTTAGTTTGTTGCTAATGATTCTTACCTGCTAGCTTGTGAGTGGAGAGGCAGAGGCTTTCAACTTTTCCTAGATGGCTAAGATTTAGACTTGGTCTGGACCTTAGCCATCCCATCAGAGGGCAAGCGTATTGAACCAGCCCTCATCCCTGACTCCGACCCTCACCCCTGGCAACTAGGGCTCTGTACAATGGCCTCAAGGGGGAAGCCTGAAAGCATGGGTGGTGCCTGTACACTAAGTATTTCAGGCTTTAGAAATATCTCCTGTCATTTTTTTCTTCCTTCTTCTTTTTTTTTTTTGACAGTACCAGGAATCAAATCCAGAATCGTGTGCATGTTATGCAAAAGACACCCACTACTCACGTGTTTTGTAGGAAGAGTTTGTTACACTCAAATAACAACTTCCAATGTACTTTCTCTTTGTACCCATAAGTGCACATCTACTGGCCGTTCCCTGATGCTGAAAGTGCTGAAAGTACTCCACCAGTGGAGTATAGTACTGTGTTCAAAATCTTTATTGCGGTTCTTACCCCTAAGTAGTTCTTTGTAGTCTGCTTCCTTCATAGGCTGTGGGTTCCTCTGGAGAGGTTACATTAAGTAATCATAGGACTTTATAGTCTAATTACATATGGTGAATTGCATAGATCTTAAATGTATTTCTCAGTGAATTTTAATGGTTTGTTTTCTATTGCTATAACTGAACGGCGGAGAGCAGAGCAATTTGTAAGCTTCCCTTCAGAGTTCATCTAGCGCAAAGTTCTGAAGGATAGGCGTCCCAGAGCAAGGTGCCAGCACCTGCTAGGTCATGACATGGCCCACTGCATCACATGGTGAGACCCAGAAAACGTGCCAGGGAGAGCCCTTTCGTAGCAAAGTTATTCCCTCTATAACCCATTGATCCACAAAAGCATGGATGGGTTACATCATTCCCAAGTGCAGAGGCCTCCTGGTCCAAAGGTTACATTCAAAAAACCATTAATATATGATTTTGAAGAATCATTCAAACTGTAGCATGCTTAAACTCCTTACTCAGCTTCTCAAGTTACAGAAATTTTTTTTTTTTGAGACAAGATTTCTTTGTGTATCTCTGGCTTTGTAGACCAGGCTGGCCTTGAACTCACAGAGATCTGCCTGTCTCTGCCTCCAAAGTGTTGGGATTAAAGGTGTGCACCACCACATCTGGCCCTAGTTACATACTTTTTTCTTCCTCCCTCCTTTTCTTCTTCTTTTCATGTCTTTCTTGTTTGTTGTTTTATTTAATAATTTCCTTTTTTTAAAAGATTTTTTAAAAGGTTTTTCGAGACAAGGTTTCTCTGTGTAACAGTCCTGGCTATCCTGGACTCACTTTGTAGACCAGGCTGGCCTCAAACTCACAGAGATCCACCTGCCTCTGCCTCCCAAGTGCTGGGATTAAAGGGGTGCACTACCATGCCTGGCCAGTACAGACAGTTTCTAACTGCCATGTGGGTGCTGGGATTTGAACTTGGGTCCTTTGGAAGAACAACCAGGGATCTGAACCACTGAGCAATTTCTCAAGCCCCTTTTTTAGATTTTTTTTTTTTTTTGAGACAGGGTTTCTGTTTATCCTTGACAGTCCTGGACTCACTTTGTAGACCAGGCTAGCCTTGAACTCACAGAGATCCGCCTGCCTCTGCCTTCCGAGTGCTGGGATTAAAGGCATGCACCACCATGCCTGGCAATTATAGACAGCTGTGAACTGCCATGTGGGTGCTGGTATTTGAACCCGGGTCCTTTGGAAAAGCAATTAGTGCTCTTAACCACTGAGTTATCTCTCCAGCCCCAGTTTTATCTAATAATTTTTTTATAAATTTACTTTTATGCACATAGATGTCTTGCCTGTATGTATGTTGTCTGTGCACCATAGGCTTGCCTGGTGTCATAAGAGGCCAGAAGAGGGCATCAGATCCCCTAGGACTAGAATTCAAGATGGTTATAAGCTACTGTGTAGGTAGGTGCTAGGAACTGAACCTGAGTCCTCTGTAAGAGCAGGCAGTACTTTCAAGCATTAAAAGATCTCTTTAGCACTTTGTTTTATTTGTTTGAGATGGGATCACATTATGTTGCCCAGAGAGGCCTCGAACTCACAACAATCCTCCTGTCTCAACTTTCCAATGCTGGCATTACAGGCATGAGCTACCACACCCAGCTTTGCTTTTTATTTCTTCCTTCTCATGTATATGGGTTCCTTTTCTTTACTTAAATATTTGATGAGAACAATTTAAGGAAGATTTATGTTGGCTCATGGTGTGAGGGTAAAGTCCATCATGGCAGGGAAGGCATGGTGGCAAGAGTGACTAGCTTTGGTGGCAGGACTATGAGGCAGCTGGTTATAGTGTGTCCACAGTCAGAAAATGGAGAAAATTGGATGGTGGCATTCAGCGCTCTTTCTCCTTTCGGTAGCCTGTGAGATGGTGGCTCTCATGTTCAGGTTAGCTCTTCCCTCAGTTAAACCTCTTTGGACACACCCTCGAAGACACACTCAAGTCTCAGTGATTTCAAATCCAGTCAACTGTACCACGATTAAACACCACAGTGTGTGTGTTTGATTAACCACAGAAATAAATAGCAGAGCTGGGTGCGGTAGCTTATCTGTATTTTTTTGTGGGGGGAGTGTGTGTGTGTGTGTGTGTGTGTGTGTGTGTGTGTGTGTGTGTG
>CAJQZJ010001558.1:982845-1035752 GCA_907164525.1 Lophiomys imhausi
TGCGTGCGTGCGTGCGTGCGTGCGTGCGTGCGTGCGTGCGTGCGTGCGTGCGTGTGTGTGTGTATCAGAACACGGCTTGTGGGAGTCACCTCTTCTTCCAGCTGAGGTTATAGGGCTTGGCAGCAACAGCCTTTATCTGTCTCTCACTGAATTGGAGAGCCTTGATTTGACTAGCCTGGCCGACTCCTCTTCCCCAGAGCTGGGTTTACAGGCAGCAGCCACAGCACCAGCTTTTTACGTGGGTAATGTGGATCCAAATCCAGGTCCTCATTCTTGCATGGCAAGGACTTTGTTGCCAGCTGTGTCAGCAATCCAGCCTCCTGTGAATTTCACTGAGCAGTTTGAACACTTGTTTTTTGTGTTTTGGGGGGGGTAGTATATTCCTATGAGTGGAATTGAGTACTTTGAGCACTTGTTTTGAGTTTTGGGGAGGTTGTTAGGTAACGTGGTGATTCTGTTTTACTTTTGGAAGACCTGCACCCAATTGTCCACAGTGGTGGAAACTTTTACACTCTCACCGGCAATGGATTAAGATTCCAATTTCTGCACATCCTCATGACACTTAGGATCACTTACTCAGGTTTTGTTTTTTAACCTTCTACCTTCTACAAATCCTTTTTTTTTTTTTTAGATTTTATTTATTACGTATACAATGTTCTGTCTGCATACACACCTGCAGGCCAGAAGAGGGTACCAGATTTCATTGTAGATGGTTATGAGCCACCATGTGGTTGCTGGGAATTGAACTCAGGACCTCTGGAAGAGCAGTCAGTGTTCTTAACCTCTGAGCCATCTCTCCAGTCCCACTTTCTGCCTTCTAAATAAAAATGAATCAGTATCTCATAATAATTGCGTGTGTACATGTATACATGCATGTGTACATGCAGCATATAATTATGCTGCAGGTGTGTGCATGCTACTGGCTGGCTGTCAGTGCAGGAATCCTTGTCTCTACCTCACTCGGGTTAGGATTACAAGTGTATTCCAACACACCCAGTTTGTTCTTGTTTGTTTTTTCGAGACAGGGTTTCTCTGTGTAGCCCTGGCTGTCCTGGAACTCACTTTGTAGATCAGGCTGGCCTTGAAACTCACAGAGATCCGCCTGCCTCTGCTTCCCAAGCGCTAAGATTAAAGGTGTGGGTCACCACCAATTAGCACATTCAGCTTCTTACATGAGTTCTAAGGATCAAACTGGAGTCTTCATGCTTGTTCTGTGAGCAGTTTCTTGACTGAACCATCTTCCTCTCTGCTCAGAGAGAGTAGTGGTTTTAAATTTCATGCTACATTCCAGTTGGAAAGATGTGTGTCCAGATCCCCCCCCCCCTCTCCCAGTGCTGAGATTGAACCTAGGGCAGGCCTATGGTTTTCTACTAAGCTGTGGTCCTAGGCCCCGTCGTCCATGTTCAGCTAGTTGTCTACTGAGTTATTTCCTATGTTCAGACACTTGGGCTGCGCATGAATGTGAATACGAGTTGCAACATGGAGAAGTCAAGAGAATGTTGTTTTTTCTTTAACTTCCTCGTTCTCAGCTTCTCTTATGAAACAGATCTGGGCTTGAGTTCCCACACACTAACTCTCTCAGGGCACCTTTAGGTGAGGCTGTGCCTTGTCTCTTGTCCCCTCACAACACTATTTGGCTTCCATCTCCCCTGGCCACAGAGGGCCTTGGGTTTTGCAATCCCCAATTATAACTGCATAGTCATTTTTCTTTGGTTATTTGAGAGAGACTGATGGGCTCTTCTCCAATTCCATCAGCTTCTCCCATCCCTGTTAAGAAACACAAAATTCTAGTAAAAGTTCCCCAGTCATTTTTAAGATATAAAAAAGAAAAAAGCAGCTACACTTTGGGGCCAGGTGTTCAGGGTGTGTTCAGAGAAGTAAAATTACTCAAGGCCTTTGAAATGACTGAATGACTAGGGTGGTTCCTGTTTATGAGCAAATTATACTGGTATGAGTTTCTAGAACTGTTTTTTTTAAACTATTTATTATTTTATGTCTTTGTTTTTCATATTTTGTATGAGTGTTTTTGCCTGCTTGTACAGCTGTGTACCACATGCACGCAATGCTCATGGTGGTCAGGAGAGGGCATTTGATCTCCTGGAACCGGAGATGCAGACAGTTCTGAGCTGCCTGCCTTGTGGGAGCTGGGAATTGAACCCAAGACTTCTGACAGGGCAGCCAGGTGCTTTTAACTGCTGGGCCATCTCACCAGGCCTGGATTTCTGGAACTCTTAGCTCTTTGGAGAAACTGCTCTCCCTTTAACACTGCCCTACCCTCCTGTGTCACTTGGTTGAAGTATGGAAAAAATAACACGGAAGTTAGATGCTCTCTGATGACCGGACTTGGGATGAACACAAAGAAGAAAGGGCAGGCAGAGCAAGCCTGGCAGTGACATGTGGCAGTTGCACCGGCTTCTACTTCCGACTTGGCTGTTTCCCCATCCTTTCTGACCCTTGACATCTTTGTGCATCAGCCTCCTGCCCTTGGGGATTGGTGATCATTGTTCTCACCTGTACTTCATGGTCTTCTTACGTAGTAGCTGGAGCTGGCCTGTGCTCACATGTAGCTCAGGCTGGCCTCCTCTCAACAGCTCTCCAGGTGGTGGGATTACAGATGTGTGCCAAAGAAACCTGTTCAAGGAAGGTGAGGGAGGTGGAGCTTCTTTTCCAGGGATAGTCTGCTTTGGCTAGCGTAGGGACATCCTTACCAGGCACCAGCTCCTCTTCTCTTGTTGCCCTGTGGTACTTGAGATCACCAAGGGGTCTGAGCGGTCCTCTTCCGGATTCAATAGCCTCGACTTTGCCACAGCATCTGAAAGGGGAGCCTGAGGGCACTGCCTGTGAGATGTGGGACTCCCCTCTTTTCCAGGCACATGGCCTCTTACTCAGACCTTTCAGCAGTCTTTCCTAGCACCAGCATCTGATCCCTGAACCCCTTGCCTATTCTGTCTTTGGACTTCTGACCCAGAAATGATAAACTGGTCCGCTGAAGAGCCAAGAAACCCAAGGCCCTGGATCCCTTCTCTGGGTCCAACCATGGGCTTCGTTGGCCCCTCCAGGAAGAACCACAGTGACTGTCACCCTCCAGGAGGCAGGTGCTGGAGTGCAGGTGCAGTGAGATCTGTCTGTCTCTGCATCAGGTTCCCCAGGCATCCCTGGGTACCACATCATTTCCAGGAAGGTGCAGGAGGCCCCTTGCTTCCAGCTTAGGATGGCTTTGTCTCCATCCTGCTGCTTGGAGGTGAGGAAAGGAGTGCAGGTGATGGTAGTCTACGTTTACAAGATCTGGGGAGGGAATGAGGATGTAGTTCAGCCCCCAGCAGAAAATGAAACTGGGTGTGGTAGTGCATGCCCGGCATTCTAGCACTCAGGAAATGGAGGGAGAAGTTTGAAATCATCTTCAGCTAATCATAGTGAATTTGAGGCCAGCCTGGGATACACTAGACCTTGTCACTAAAAAAAAAAAAAAAAGGATCTAGGGAAAATCTATCAGTCTTCAACATATTGTAAACAGCTGGACTGCCAACTAACTAGGTGTGCCAGAGCATTGGTGCCAGGGAGGCCCAGCCTGGCACCAATCCAGTCCATGTTCCTCTCCACAGTTCTGTAATGGTGAATTGCACCAACCCCTTGCCCATTGGAGGCCTCAGCTACGTTCAGGGCCACACTGACTCCCATCTTATCTACACAACTGTGGGTGAGTGCCTAGATGCCACAGCACGGAGGTTCCCCAGTAGAGAGGCTTTGGTGATCCTCCATGAAAACATCAGGCTGAATTTTGCACAGCTCAAGGAGGAGGTAAGTACTGACCTTGAACCTTCAAGGAGCAGCTGCCGGTCACTAGCTGCCAGTTGAGTGGAGCTGGAGAGTGGGTGCATTCCCGTGGGACAGTGTGATGGGGACCCCACTGTTGGAGACAGAAGCAGAAGTCATGTAGATTCTCCTGTCCCAGTGGTTCCAGGAATATTTACAATGCCAACTCCCCACTTCACTGCACAGAGTCCTCGGATCTGCCAATCCCTTTCTCTCCACCCCTGGGCTAAGACAGAGAGTAGGAATCAGGGGTCCCTCCTGTTTGCCCCCACCTCATCCGTCGCTCCCCTTCTGTTCGTACCAGGTGGACAAAACTGCCTCTGGTCTTCTGAGCATCGGCCTCCGCAAGGGTGACCGGCTGGGAATGTGGGGACCCAACTCCTATGCATGGGTGCTCATGCAGTTGGCCACTGCCCAGGCAGGCATCATCCTGGTGAGAAGGGGGTTACCTGGCACAACTGGGTATGTGGAGGGATGTCACTCAAGGGGAGCCTCTAAGATACAGAACCAAACCAGAGTCTGTGTGGCTTTGGGCTGAGTAGTACTTTCACCCAAGGCTCACCAAAGGGCCCCGTCATAGCGTGGGGCACTGCCTTGCCCCTTCTGAGGGGAACTGAGAGAGCATGGAGCATCTGTCCAGGACCCTGACACACCTTCTCTGTTCCCCCAGGTGTCTGTGAACCCAGCCTATCAGTCTGTAGAACTGGAATATGTCCTCAGAAAGGTACCACTTGCTCCTGGTGGGGAAGGGCATTTCTGACTATGTTTTATTGAGGCTAATGGGATGAGAAAGGGCGTGTTCAGTGGATAGTGTTAATAGTGTCTCTCCTCAGGCTTCATATGATTGGAAGGAGATCTTAGCTCCGCAGAGAGGGTGTGGATCAGTCCTAAGGCCGATGTGGGTGTTGGGGGTGGAATGTGTGTGTGTGTGATTATATGTGTCTAGGGATGTGGTGTGTATGTCTTAGGACTGGTTTGTGTGTGTGTGTTTTGAGTGGGATGTATGTGAGTACATTGGAGGCGGTGAGTGTGTATGTTGCTACATGTGTATGTCAGGATAGCTAGTCAGGTATATGAGAAAGACAGCAATTGATTAGTGAGGGCTCCTGAGTCTGGGACTTTCTGCTGACCACAGGTAGGGGGACTTCTCCTCCCACAGGTAGGCTGCAAAGCCATTGTATTCCCTAAACAATTCAAGACTCAGCAGTATTACAACATACTGAAGCAGATCTGTCCTGAGCTGGAAAAGGCCCAGCCAGGGGCCTTGAAGAGTGAGAGGTGGGTGTGTCCTGGGCTTAGAGATTGTCATGTGATATCTCAGACTCTTACCTCCTACCCAAGGTGGAGGTGGTGTTTTCCTGGGCTGCTTTTTAGCCATTTGTCACCATCTTTTCTGTCTCCCAGGCTCCCAGACCTGACCACAGTCATCTCAGTGGATGCCCGTTTACCAGGGACCCTGCTGCTGGATGACGTGGTAGCAGCCGGTAGCAAGGAGCAGAATCTAGCCCAGCTGCGGTACAACCAGCGATTCTTGTCCTGTTTCGACCCCATCAACATCCAGTTTACCTCGGTAGGACAGTAGTCTCCAGTTCCAAGCCTTCATGAAGCCTGTGCCCTGCCATGTGGCCCCTCCCTGGGATGAGGGAGATGGCAGAGAAAGTTAGGAGAGCAGCACTCTTTCCTCACGGCTGGTCTCCAGCCCTCCTCTCTGCCTTAGAAAATTAGAAACTAACTGGTGTTTTGTCTTGTTTTGTTTTGTTTTTGTCACATGGCCCTTCTGTGACCTGTTGCTTCCAGCACAGAGCAGATTCACAGTCACCAGGGCTCAGAGAGGCAGAGCTCATAGAACTCATCAAGGGGAATCAGGCCCAGAGAGGGAGTTTTCCCAAACCCATGCAACAAGTTAGTAGTAGAGCCCTCTGAGCCACCTTAAGTGACATGTAAACAGGACAAAGACAGAGGTGTTATGTTCTCTTTTGCATTTCTGGATCCTAACATCTAGCTCTGCACAGCTCATTGTGCACAAACAAAGGGAGGAAGTGGATTCAGGACAACCATACTCTACTCTTCAGACCCAGCCCCCAGATCCTCTGATCAGTGGCCAAGGATGGGAAGGAAATGCAGAGAAAAGGGACAAGCTATCACTTGCTTATCTTCTTAGGGGACAACCGGCAACCCCAAGGGGGCCACCCTTTCCCATCACAACATTGTAAACAACTCCTTCCTGATAGGCGAGCGTCTGAAGATGTCCACAAAGGTGAGGTTGGGACGGGCCCTGGTGAGGTTATACAGGCCCTGGGGAGCAGCTGGGCAAGGAGTGAGACAGCTTGCCGGGCTCCCCCTGCTGGCTAGAAGAACGGTCTGGACAATAGACCAAGTCTCCTGTCTCCACCTCCAGACTGCAGAGGAGTTGCGGTTGATCCTGCCCAGTCCCCTGTACCACTGCCTAGGCTCCGTGGGGGGCACAATGGTGTCTATGGTGCATGGTGTGACCCTCCTCCTGTCCTCTCCAAGCTTCAATGGCAAGAAGGCACTGGAAGCCATCAGCAGAGAGAAGTGGGCATTGGTGGACAAGCCACCTTTGGGCTGATGAGATCCTCCAAACCCTCACTCTTGTACCCACCCCCTCTTTTCTAAGATGCTTCCGTCCTCCTTCCAGCCAGGAAACCTGGGATGGGAGATAGTGGGGATTGGAGGACCAGGTCCCACCTCAAGCTTCTTCCTGTTCCCCACAACTCTGGTCCTTGCTGAGAGTTCATGGTGGATGGGTGGGGGTGGGGGGGTGGGGGGGGAGAAAGGAGTTCCTTCTCACTTCTAAACCTAATTTTGAGGCCTTCCTTTGTGCAGAGGCACCCTCCTGTATGGCACACCCACGATGTTTGTGGATATTCTGAATCAGCCAGACTTCTCCAGTTATGATTTCTCATCCATACGTGGAGGTGAGGCACCATCAAAGGCAGCAAGATGTGGGCTTCTCTGGGCCTGGTGAAGCTGGATTTTTATGGAGGAGGCAGACAAAACACTGTAGAAACATGGATGGGATGTAGCATTTCTCAAGTGTTCCTGAATGCTGGGCCGACCTCAGCTCTCATGTGTTGAACCAAGGCTCAGGGTCTGTCCCCTTTACATGAGTAGGTGAAAAGGATCTACTGGGATTAAAGAATGGGGCAATGTTTTAGCTTCTCTTTTATTTTTCTGTGACGCTGAGGATTGAACTCAGGACCACCTTCGCGCCAGGCAAGTGTTCTGTGCAGAACTGTCCTGATTTTTGAGATAGGGTTTCACCAAGCTGCATAAGCTCGCCTGGAATTCACTCTGTATCCCAGTCAGACTTTAAACTTGCAATCCTCCTGCCTCAGACTCCCAAGTAGCAGCCATTAAGGCATCTACTATCAATCCCATCAGCCCCTCTTTCTGATCCAGGTGTGATTGCTGGGTCCCCAGCACCCCCGGAGTTGATCCGAGCCATCATCAGCAAGATGAACATGAAGGAGCTAGTGGTGAGTGGTTTTAGAGCCACAGTATGGCTGGGGATAGGCCAGGCCTGTAGTGAGTAGGGACTGGCAAGCCAGACCAGAAGCCCCAAAACCTACAGCTTGTTCTCTGTTCCAGAAAGCAGAGGTAAGGCAAAACCACGTGAGCTTATTAACACTAACACCTGGTAAGGTGTAGGGAGAGTTGAGAGGGAAGTGAATGTTACTCACACACACAAATTTATGTTTATAGAAATGGGGGGGGCAGAAATGCGGCATGGAGGATGTGCAGCCAAGCACTGGCATCCTGGTAGCCCATCCTGGCAGGCAGGGACTGGCAGAGTTGGGGCATGGACCTGAAATCCTTTTTGGCAGCAAGGGTGGGACAAGGGCCTGATGTTTGTTTCCAAATGTCAAGAAAGGAGGGAACTGAAGAAGGCAGTAATGGGAATGTAGCCATCCCAGTGACCACTGCGTTTTGTCTCTGATGGACACAGGGTAGGGGGTTCTCCAATGGTTTCTCTGAAAGGTGCCATGGGAGGGCCCAGGCACAGTGGCTGAGGAGGTGCTCTGTGTCCTCCCTAGGACCCCACTGGGTTGAGCTGGGGTGGTAATCGCAAGCCCAGTGCCCCCTGCCAGGAAGTATCTAGGTGTGGGCAGCTCTGTGCATCAGCAGAGGCTGTGGGAGACCATGTGGGTGGCAGAGGGGAAACTCAGTAGTCTCTCCAGCAGAGCCAGTCACCAGGACTGGCTGCATCAGGACCTGCAATGAGGGAAGGATGGGTATTAGGACTCCAACCACCCAGAGGCATCAAAGGGAACTGTGAAAGTTCTGGGCCCTTGGAGGGGAAACCCAGTCATCCCCTCCCTTTCCTGTAAGACAGAGGATCTGGACTGCCCCTCCAGAGGTGGTGTCATGGGAGATAGCAGCAGGCTGACTGGAATCTCCAAAGGCAGACAGTGGTGGCCCCCCTGCCCGGCCCCCACCTGTTTAATGGCGGCCGGCTTTCTTGGACCTCTTGGTGGGGGATTTGCAGCTGCGGAGGGCATCCGTGTCACGAATATGCTGACCCTTGAACTTGGCTGGTGAGGAGCAGGTAGCATCCGGTCGAGAAGTCTTGGCTTCCAACCACCTGCAGAGACAGAGTTGCTAGACTTGGAGAAGCTAGGTGGGACTGCTTGGGGAAGGGACAGTGACCAGGATGGACTATGGCCCTAACTAAATCTGTCATTTTCATTTGACAAGTGAGAAAATGGAGCCACTCAGGCCCAGAGCTACTAGGTAGGTGACTAGGATATATGTACAGGCTGTCCTACTGCAGGATCATCATGTGAAGGAGAAACTGGAGGTAATGTGGAGGAATATTCTCACCGCCGAAGGCCACGGAGCTGGCAGGTGCATTTCCATGGGTTGTTGGTGAGAGTGAGGGTCTCCAGGTTGTCAAAGGGGAAGGCAGAGGGCAATTGGCTTAGACGATTGTTCTCCAGATGGACATGTTTCAGTGTGGTTACACCCATGAAGGCACCATCTGAGAACTGGGAGGGAAGAAAGGCAGAAGTGAGCACCTCAATTCCAATCTCCAGGCTCTCTTAGCTCTCTCTTCAGAGGACCAGGGTCTTTCCCTGGACACAAGTACTGGCCTGTTGAGGAGCTGCAATTTTCCAAGCAGGATGACCAAATTGTCTGGATGATGTCATCCACAATGCCCTTTTTGAGATGGAAGGTGTCCTTTCCAAAGTGCAGACAGAAAATGGAAAAAGTTCAGTCCCTTGGTCAGGGTCACCTAGCCAGTAAACAGTAGCTGCAGGACCACATCCTGCTCCCCACCTCCTAGGCAGCACCCTCCCTGAACAAACACTGGGTCTGGGGAGCAGCCAGAGCTTGACCCAAGTGGGCACACAGTGAACCTGGTCAGTGTTTGGTGGGACGGGCAGTGGGCCCAGGCTCCCCACATCCTCAGGGTCCTGGGATTCCCCCCAGCACTGTCCTCATTGTTCCTCTGGCCTCTGCCAGATGCTATTTGTGGAGCCACCTTGGTGGGGACTTCAGCCAGGATGGACAGCTCCAGAGGAAATGTTGTTTTGGTACCCTCATCTCAGCCCTGGTACCACACAGTTCTCCTTTGGTCTCCCCATCCCAAGCCAGTGCCCATATGCTGTTCTGCTGCCCACCATTCTGGCACTAGGGTGGCCTATCTTCATCTGGGGTGAAACCAGGCTAAAGAAGACCCATCCAGAAAGCACCATCTACCTAGACGAAGGTTGGCCTCTGCCCACAATAGCTTCTGCCCTCAGCTCCCTGTCTGTGACCTCTCTCACATCCCAGGTTGGGATGTAGGGTTCGCTAGGAACAAAACTGTCCTCTATCTTGTTCTGGTCTCTGCTCTAACCTCCTGGCTGAAAATGGGTACCAGGGTGATTTTCTAGTTCCAAGGAGAGGACTCTGTTTCTATACAGCCCCACCTGGCTAGATCAAGCATCCCCGGGGAGGAAGGGATGAGAAGGGTCCAGAGGTTGGTGACTGGGGAAGGCAAAAATCAACAGGCTGCCTGAGGGCCAGTGAGACAGTCAGTCTGTTCTGTGAGGAGACTCTTGGGGGCTTGTGCCAAGGATCTCGTGTTCTTTCACAGTCCACATGAACACCAAGGTGAGCCTTGGTCGAGCCTTTAGCTTCAGTACCTTGGTTTCCCTACTCAGTCGAAATGGACCTGACATTGCAATAAAATTGAATGTGTTTGGACCCATGGAGGGGATGGGGCAACAATCAGGGGCTTTGAGGTATTTGTTCCCCCACCAATCCTCCGGCCCCTCATTTTACCTTAGCACTGCAGGCCAGCCCCCCCCCCCCCCCCCCCCCCCCCCCCCCCCCCCCCCCCCCCCCCCCCCCCCCCCTTCCCCGTCCCCCCCCCGCCGCCCCCCCCCCCCCCCCCCCCCCGCGCAGGGAACAGGATCTCTTTGTGTTTTCCCGGCTTCTCTGGAAGGCGCCTCAATAGACAAACCTTCCTTTATGGGATGGTAGGCTTACTGGAGACTGAGAAAACGGCAGAAGAGGGGTGGAAAGCCGAACAGGAAGAGGTGTCTGCTGCTCACCGTGGGGTTTGGGGCAAGATGCCTCCCCAGAGGCCTTTTGTGGGACCAGAACAGCCCCATCTCTTATAAGAAGGAGTTCCAGGAGAGCATTGCTGAGAAGCAGCATGACCAGGTGAGGGAGAGAGGAGAGAGGGATGGGGAGGGAGTGTGTGAAAGCCTGAGAGAGATGTGGCAAGGCTGCTTGCTTTGAAGGATAATCTGAGGGGCAAGGAGTCCAAAAGGAAGGAACGCTGCTCTGATGTGGTGCTAGAGTGGCATCCCAGAAGGACCCAGGAGAACTGCAGCCAGGGGACTCACCTTCTCTAGGCTGGTGTTGTCCAGCCAGAGGGTCTCCAGGTATCTGCCAAAGGACTGGAAGGCGTTGTCTGGGATGCTCTTCAGAGGGTTGTGGGACAGCTTCAGCTCTTCCACCACCCGAAGTTTGCTCAGGGCAGCTGACGGGTAGCTAGACAGCTGGTTCTTGTCTAGATGGAACTTGGCAAGGTTCTCCACATCATCCAGGGAACCAGGCTGCAGGGAACTGAGGGCATTTTCTGACAGGTAGAGCCAGCGCAGGTCCTTGGCACCCTGGAAGGCTCCAGCACGCAGCTCTCGGATTTTGTTGTTGTTGAGCTGCAAGATGAAGAGGTTGACCAGAGGGGAGAGCAGCCCCCGGGGCAGCTCAGACACCTTGTTGTGGTCTAGATAGAGGTAAGTGAGTTCAGTCAGGTCATCGAAGGCTCCAGCTCGCAGCACCCGGATGTCATTGTGGGACAGGTACAGGTAGATGAGCTGCTTCAGGCCTCGGAAGGCACCAGCTGCTACCTCCCGGATGTTACAATGCTGCAGGTGCAGCGAGACCAGGTTCGGCATGGTCCGAAAGGAGTTGGCAGCCAGCACTGGGAAGTTGTTGCGCTGGAGGTTAAGCAGTTTGGTCGTCTCTGATACCTTGGGGATCTTCTGCAGCCCCACCTTGTCGCAGATGACATGCTGCAGGTCGCCATGGCAGTGGCAGTTTGTGGGGCAGGCGGCCAGCGCCGGCAGGACGGTGGCTAGGAGGCTCAGACTGAGTAAGAGCACTCGGGCCATAGTCGGGACGCCTGGAGCCGGGGCTGGGGGCTACGGCAGCGACAAATCCTCTACTCCTGGGTCTCTTGGCCCATTTATAGGGCAGATTTGACCGCAGTTGGCAGCGGAGTCAGCTACTACGTGGAACACCGAAGCCACTGATTTAACCCCCTACCACCCAGAGATGCCCCCCTGTCCTCGATGGCTAGGGGCTCTTTCCACAGCCGGCTGCGATATGTGTAGGGTTGGGGACCCTTCCCCTGAGCTCAGCCCCTTGCTTCCTGCTTGCAAACGCTATGCTGCGCCTCTCCCTACCCTCCTCTACCTGGACCCCTACCCCGAGCGGGGGGGGGGGGGGGGGGGGGGGAATAGGTGTGTCGAGGGCCTCTGAATTTCCACTGGGCAGAGAGAGGCGTTCCCAGAACTTATTTATTTGCTCAAGTTTGAGTCTCTACGTCCCCCTCCCCCCCTACACCGTTGGCAGACAGGTCACCCTGGACTCAGGGAGGGAGGAAGTGGGGCCCGACAGCCGGATGCGTCTCGCCGCGGTCGGCCAGCCTTCTGCGCTTTAATGGGGCTGTTGTGCCTTTCAGGCGGAGCGTGAGAACCGCTGTGGTTCGGGCTCCCGCTTCTGGGTAGACCTTCCTCAGTTCACCTCAAGGAGATGGGGGAGCTGGTTGATGATGCTAATTGACAATGGTACCCTTGCCTCTGCCCCTTCTCAGAACCGGTGGCTCCAGGCTCCAGACATATAGGAGTCCCCGGTTGTGGACTTATCCAAGACCCCTCTCTCTCAGCTCTGGGCTTCTTATTCTGTCCTTTGCACCCTCATTTCCTTTTCTAAGGCTGAAGGCGAAAGCAAATGTGGGAGCTGGTGTGTGGAGGGAGTGAACCACATGACTGGCAACACACCTGGAGACCACAGGCCACTGAACAAACATCCTTGCACATTCTCCTCCTTAGTCTCCCCCAAATATTCCCACCTCTGGATCCTCCCCTCATCGGTGGTTGGGACCCATCCCTAAGGGGGGGTCTCAGAGTGGCGGCCTAGTGGCGCCAATGTGTACTTGGCAGAGGCCAGACCTGGGCAATGACCCCAGGACTGTGTGAGCTGGTGGGAGGTGGGGTGCTGGCTACAGGCGACCAACCCTGGCTACTTAGGCAGCCAGATGCTAGGTTGTGGGCGCCCCACCCTAGTGAAGCAGATGTCTGTTCACTTGCCAGCCACAGTGTCTGGAGTCCCGTGGAGAAGGGAGGGTGAGTGGGCAGGTTACTGCTTTGGCCCAGGGTGAGCTCTGGGTTGCCTGGCAAGAGATGCTGTCTGTTTTTGGGAGGTGGTAGAGGAACCATACCCCAACTATGCCAGAACCACACCACCTGATGGTGTGGAGGAATGGAGGCCACCAACAGAGACCTGATAGAGTACAAGGTATCTAGAGCTTCTCATGATACCCAGTACATGGTTTGTGAGGTTTGGTCTTTAGGCCTGCTCTTCCCCAAACCCCTCTTACTTTTTGCCTCTAGAACGGGGTGTGTGTGGGTCATTCTTGGCCTAGAATATTCTCTGATGGTATTTAGGCTGGCAGAGAGTTCTGTTGCACAGGATGTTCTAACCTCAGGAGGTGACGGAGAGGTGCCACAGGCCTTTTAAATCCCTGCTCTGGCTATATTTTGTTTTGGTGAAAATAAACACATAGGAAAGTCTTTAGAGCTTGTGGGGCACCCACCCTAAGACCAGGCACTTGTCCCAGGTTGGAGGGGAGTTGTGTCTGTGTGTCTGCACCAATCGCAGCTGGATCAAGCAAGGGAGGCTGGCTTTCTCATCAAGTTTATGGGACCTTTGGCTAGGAAGAGAGGGACAGAGAATGTTGTGGCCTGAAATCAAGAAGGTAGGACCAAAGCAACCTGGGGATGGAAGAAAAGAAGTATGGAAGCTAGTGATGCCGACACAGGCACCACAGGGAAGAGACAGAACCCTGGCATGACAGCCTGGCTTCTATTCTCAGTTTTGTTTCAGACTAGGAACCCTGCAGAGATCTGCACTTCTGACTCCTGACCTCTGGCTCTTGTCCCCTCACCTCAGTTCTCACCATTCAGCTACCTAGGGTAGGTCACCCCCTCCCTCTGCTATCGCTCAGTTCCCTCCAAGCAGTCTTTTTGACCCCTCTAGGTTGTTTATGGAACCACAGAGAACAGTCCCGTGACTTTCATGAACTTCCCCGAGGACACCCTGGAGCAGAAGGCTGAAAGTGTGGGGAGAGTTATGCCTCACACAGAGGTGAGCCCCTGATGAATGTCCTCAGAGCCCATCTCCCACCACTTGAGGGCAGGGCTTTCCATCAGACACCCAGACAGCTCACTCAAGTATAGAGGGCCTCAGCGATGGGGGCTTGCTGGACCTGGCCCTGCTCTGTGGGCTGAAGAGGAAAGGGGAAGAGCTGGGACAGCAGCCCTGAGCAGCAGCCAGTCGAACCTCTCCTCAGCCATGCTTCCTGTCTGAGGTGTGTTTTTGCCAAGCCCACTGTCTGTCTTGGGGCAGCTAGGCCAGTCTCAAAACAGAGCCAGAACACAGAGATTTTTTTTTCCCCCTTAGGCAGTTTTCTTCCTCCAGGTCCCTGCCTCCCATTTTTCTTTTGTCTGAGCATGAACTCTTTTTCTCCCAAGCTGTCTGTCCCTTACTCTTCAAAGGCCCCAGAACACTCCTCAGTCTCAGACTCCTGGCTGTGACTTCTCTCTGGCTCCAACCGTGTAGGTTTATTCAGATATTGCTGAGTTTCTGTGCCTCTCAGGGGTGACTTGGGATGCCCACACACTTGCTCCCCTTGCCCTCCACAGCTTCTCTGCCACCCTCTTTGGGACGCACCCTGGGGCTTGTCAGAGAGGCATCTTTTTCCCTATCCCCCAAGTGCCAACATGGAAGCACTTAGATCCACCTTCCCTTGACACATTGGCTGTGGCTCTTTATCTACTAGGATTTTGGGTTCTCCCTCTCCTGATCACGTGGCACTGCCATGCCGTCATCATCTTCTTTGCTGCCTTGTGGGAAAAGAGGGGAGACAATGGCCTTCCCTCCACGTGGTTTATAATTCAGCATAAGCATGACACTCTTCGGCCACCTTCAAGGATTCTCGCTGCCCAGCCCTGTCCTCCGTACCCCGTGTAAACATACACCCAGAGCAGGAATTTAAAAGCGTGTGGCATTCTGCCATACACGCATACCCTCCCCGTGGTTCAGGCCCAGTGTGGGTCTCTGCACAGCGGCGATGGATCTATTTTAGCCTCTTTCCTTTCCGTGGACTGGAATGAGTAGAGCCAGCTGGGGAGAAAGCAAAGACCCCCCCCATCCCCAGGGAGCCCATCCCCAAAGCACGAGAGTGGGAGGCTCAAGCAGGAAAATGACCTGTCCCAGGCCCAGATCGTGAACATGGAGACAGGGGAGCTGACCAAGCTGAACACGCCTGGGGAGCTGTACATCCGAGGTTACTGTGTCATGCAAGGCTACTGGGGCGAGCCACAGAAGACCTTTGAAACGGTTGGACAAGACAAGTGGTATCGGACAGGGTGAGGTGGCATGATGATGGGGATGTTGTGGCTTCCACGTGGGGCTAGGATTCTAAGGCAGAGCTAGGAAAACTACACTAGTGTGCTGAGGACATGGGAGTTAACAGGATCTCTCTTGTCCTAGAGATCTGGTTTCCAAAATTTGTCTGGGGGTGTAGCTCAGTAGTACAGCTCTTGGATGCCATGTGTGAAACCATAGATTCAATCCCTAGTGCCATGGGGATGTGAGGGGAGGAAAAAAACAACCCACCTCCAAGGCTTGCTGGAGATGTATCTTAGTTCCTAGTGTGCATGAAGTACTGGGTCCAGTCTTCAGCACCACATGGAGGCACGGTGCACACGCCTGTAATTCCAGCACTTGGTGAAGAGGAGTAGCAGGGTCAGGCTCAAGGTCATCTTCAGCTACAGAGTGAGTTGAGAACCAACCTGAGTTGTGAGAGCTCTGGTGTCCAATAATGGGAAAAAATGGATTGTAGATGTGGTTCAGTGGGTAGAGTGCTGCTTGTCTAGCATGTGCATAGCCCTGAGTTCTATCCCTAGTGTCGAATAGCCCCAGGCATGGTAGGTGCATATGTTTGTAATCCCAGTGCTTGGGTAAAAGCAAGAGTATTACAGGTTTAAGGTCACTCTCAGGAGAGCCTGTCTCAAAACAAGCAACAACAATAGCAAAAAATTTCCCTAAGTCAAATGAGTGTCGTGAGAGTAAACCTACTTTGCACAGAGGTAAGACACCACGACAGAACTCTACAGGTGCACTCCCAGAACCTGAGCCTGCTTTCATCACTTTGTTTACCTATCAAACATCGGAACCCCTACAAGAGCTGCCAGAGCTCCTAACCGCTGAGCCATCCTTCCAGTCCCTAGATTTCTTTCTTTTTTTCCCCTCACCTCCACCCCCAGAGCGGAGGACGGAACCCAGGGCCGAGTGAGTGCTCTGCCACTGAACTAAACCCCCAACCCATATGTGCACTGTTTATTAGATCAGCACGTTCTCTGTACACACCTGCTATGTGCTGGTGCTGTTCTCAACCTGATGGGTCAATGGGAAACAAGATGAGAAGGGGCCTACTGCTCCTTCCCACATGTCTGGTGGAAGAAGACAGATACTTTCAGACATCAAAAAAAAAAAAAAAAATCAAATGGGGTCACAGGAGAGGAAGTAGCTGTGGCAGAGAAAGAGAATTTTCTTAGACCGGGGTCCGAGAATGCCTTTGGAAACATTTGAGCTGAGACCTAAATAATTAAAAAAAAAGAAGCCTGTCATAAAGGCAAAACAATATATAAATAGGAAGACAGAGAGAATGTGATAGGTGCTATATTGATTTTATTTTCTTCTTCCAGACTAACCTGTAGGCTCCAGAGATGTTTTTTTTTGTTGTTGTTGTTGTTCCTGCAGAGACTCCCAGAGTCCAGAGCAGTGGGGGACACATAGTAGATGCTCAATGTTTTCTGACTGAGGGAACAAGTGAGCTAGTGGGCTAGCACAATAAAGCAGAGGTGAGAGGTGGCTCCTGGGCTTCTTGTTACAGAGACATTGCCTCAATGGATGAGCAGGGCTTCTGCAAGATCGTAGGTCGGTCTAAGGACATGATCATCCGGGGTGGTGAAAACATCTACCCTGCAGAGCTGGAAGACTTCTTCCACAAACACCCACAGGTGCAGGAAGTACAGGTGAGGTTCCGTGGATCCAGTGAGGCCCCAGAATTAGCTGGTAGATAGGAAGGAGTTTGCCTTAAGTTTCTATTGCTGTGACAAAACACATGACCAAAAGCAACTCGGGGAGGAAAGGTTTTATTTCATCTTACACCTCCATCATCAGAGGGAAGTTGGAGATGGAACTCAAAGCAGGAACCTAGAAGCAGGAACTGAAGGAGTGCTGCTTACTGGCTTGCTCCCCATGGCTCACTCAGCTTGCTTTTCTCATAAAATCCAGGACCACTAGTCTAGGGGTAGCACCACCCACAGTGAACTGTCTCCTTCCACATCAATCAATCAATCAAATGCAGCATAGGCTTGCCCAAAGGCCAACCTGGTGGGGGCATTTTCTCAGCTGAGGTCCCTTCTTTCCAAGTGATGCTAGCCTGGGTCAATTTGACATTAAAAACGAGCCAGCCCAGGTTTGATGTCCGATTTTTTATCTCTGACCTTGGACAGGTGGTGGGGGTGAAGGACAAGCGGATGGGGGAGGAAATCTGTGCTTGCATCCGGCTGAAGAGTGGGGAGACCACCACAGAGGAGGAGATCAAAGCTTTCTGCAAAGGGAAGGTGGGAGCCCCAGTCACCCTCGCTCATCTGCCTCTCCCTGCCAGTCATCCTGGGTCGGGGTGGGGTGGTACTGCCTTGATAGACCCAACAACCCCAGCCAAGGGAGCTCTCTGACCTTGCCCATCCTCAGGCTTTCCCTCTCTGTTCTGCAGATCTCCCACTTTAAGATTCCGAGATACATCGTGTTTGTTGAAGGCTATCCTCTCACCATCTCAGGGAAGGTGTGTAAAGTGGAGGATACTGGAGAAGGGCAGGTCGGTGTCCGGGTCCATGGGTCAGGTTGCAGAAGGCCAAGTGCTCCCGCCTGTCCCTCCCTCAATAATGAGGCTGTGAGCCTGGCAGTAGGAGGACCAAGAAGTCACTTCATCCTGTTTTGCCCTGGGCTTTCTTGGGTTTGGTGCTGCCCCCCTCCTGCTCTGTCATTCCCAGGCAAACCAAGGATAGTTGGTTACATAGCACCACAGCGCAGACTCTCACTCTTGTCTTTCTTCTAGATCCAGAAATTCAAACTTCGAGAGCAGATGGAGCAACATCTAAAACTGTGAAGCAAAGGAGGGTCCTCCCACCCCTTCTCAGCCCTCTCAGAGCCCCTCAGCCCTCCCACACAAAGGAGAGTCCTCCCAGACTTTCCCAGCCCTCTAACACAAAGGAGGGTCCTCCCAGCCTTCTTAGGCTCTCCTGAGCCCTCCTCTTGCTCCTTGTTGTCTTTGTGACTTTGGCATAATGAGTTCCCTGTTTGGCCCGTGTTTGGCTGGTGTGTTCTCTCTGCAGTTCCTGAGGGATGGAGAAGGGAAGAGACAGGAGGGGAGCCAACTCCTTCAGACCTGATCCTCCAGGCACTTTGTCTACTTAATCTAAGCCTCACCCTGGCCCTTGAAATTCCAAATGCCCCTCCCTTATTTTTTGTTTTCTTTTTTTCCCATTTGAGACAGGATCTCACTATGTACCCTTGGTTGTACTGGTATTCACCATGTTAGGAGCTCACAGAGATCTCATTGCCTCTGCCTCTGGAGTGCTGGGATCAAAGTCTTTTTCTGCCATGCCTGGCTCCGTTTTTGTTTTGTTTTGTTTTGACTTTTGGTTTTTGGATTTTTTTTTTTTTTGTAAGCTTCACTCATTTGATCAGTTTTCAAATTGTTGCCACAGACTTGTCCAGAAATAAGTGTTTGGTTTTGTTTGTTGTCCATTCCAATGCTGGGAATCTTAAAGCCCCCCACATGATCCATAAGTACTTTCCTACTGGCCTAAACTTCCAACCCAATAATTATTCTTTTTTTTTTTTTGAAATAACAGCTTTGAGGGCTGGAGAGAGGGCTCAGTGGTTAAGAGGACTGGCTGCTCTTCCAGAAGATTCGAATTTGATTCTCAGCACCCACATTTGGCAGCTCACAACCACCTTCAACTCCAGCCCTAGAGGATTGATAATCTCTTTTTACCTCTGAGGCACCCTTCCCCCAACACTTGACATATGCTTACATAAACACATGCAAATGAATAGAAATAAATCTGTAAAATAACAGCTTTGTTGAGTTATAACTGATATCCTATCCAGTCACCCGTTTTAAAGCACATTTCCCCTGGCATTTTTATATTTGAATATATGTATAACCAGCACCAAAGCCAACTTTAAACATTGCCATCACAGCTGGGTGATGGTGGGCGCACGCCTTTAGTCCCAGCACTTGGGAGGCAGAAGCAGGCAGATCCCTGAGTTCAAGGCCAGTCTGGTCTACAGACTGAGTTCCAGGATAGCCAAGGCTACAACAGAGAAACCCTTTCTCAAAAACAAAAACAAAAAAAAAAACAATAACAAAAACCAACCAACTAAACAAAAATTTGCCATTGCCTCCTAAAGAGACTCTAAAAGGGCTAGAGAGATAGATCAGTGTTAAGAGCACTGGCTGCTCTTGTAGGACCTAGGTTTGTTTCCCAACACTCACAGGGTGGCTCAAAATCTTATAATTTCAGTTCCAGGAGATCTGCCCCTCTTCTGGCCTCCGTGGGCCAACTAGTGTGCACACAATGTGCACACATACATACAGTCAAACCATCAGACATTTTTTGTTTGTTTTTGTCTTTTGTTTTTTTTTTGAGACAGGGCTTCTCCATGTAGCCCTGGTTATCCTGGAATTCACTCTATAGATCAGGCTGGCCTCGAACTCACAGATCCACCTGCCTCTGCCTCCTGAGTGCTGGGATTAAAGGTGTGCACTGCCAACGCCCTGCTGCAGCAAGTACTCTTAACCACTTAAAAAAATAAAATAAAATAAAGAAAGAGAAGAGGAAAGGAAAGCCCAGATGGCTGGGGCACACCTTTAATCCCAGCACTAAGGAGGCAGAGGCAGGCAGATCTGAGTTCAAGGCCAGTCTAGTCTGTAGTGAGAATTCTGGAATTTTGGTTTCTTTAAAAAACACAGAAGTATTACAAGAATATGTTTTCATTTTAATCCCAGGTGTGGGGATATGGGGTTGGTTCACAGCAGCTGACTATGATTTGTCTCATACTCTAGCAGAGGCATGATATTGCCTGCTGCAGATAGTTTCTGTGTTTGTGTGACATTTGGAATTCTGGGAGCTTTTCAGCGGGTACATAAATGCAGCAGGGAGTGGGGGGGCGGGGCAAGAGGTTGCTCAGGGAGGTTGGTTGAGGTTTGTTAGTAGTTGTGCTCAAAGAAGAAAAAAAAATAGATTCAGGGATCTCTTTCTCTCCTCTGTCTTTCTTTCTCTCCTATCTAGTGATAGGGGGTGAAATGGGGGGGGGGGATAAAGAGTGGGGAAAAGCACCCACAAAGTAGTAAAAGGCCAGCTACACTGGTCTGCAGAGCAAGTTCCAGGACAGCTAGGGCTACACAGAGAAATCCTGTCTTGAAAAAGCAAACCAAATCAAACAACAACAACACACACACACAAACACCAAAAAACAAACAAACAAAAAAAAAAACCCAACTCTGTAGTCTTGCTGTGAATGGTAGCATAAAGCTTGTAATTTCACTACTTTGAAGGCAGAATCAAGGTGATTGCTGCAAGTTCAAGGCTAGTCTAGGTTATATAATGACATTGTCTCTGAAAACAAAACAACAAAAATCAAGCCACAAAACAAAACAAACCCTTATATTTGCCATTCTCTATCTTTTTTCAACCAACCCACTTTTTTTTTTATTCTGTAATTTTTGATTACTGAACCTGGGATTTCTCTAATGAATAGATACTGCCTCAAAAAACCAAAACAACATCAATTAAAAAAAAAAAAAGGCAGAATGATTTAAGACACAGAACAAGACTGAGTGAAGGTCAGTGACCAGCCAGTGAATAGCTGATCTTCACGGCTCTTGGCTGGTCACTTGTTCAAGAAGAATGGTGGCATTAGCATGATCTCAGGGTAGAGTGTTCTGTCCTCTGATGGCCAAAAGTCAGCCAGTTGATTAAGCCAAAATAAAGAGTCAAAGGTTTTGATGAAAACAAACTTCAGCCCCCAGGACAACAGTGATCGCAATTCAGAGTGCCATTTACAGCGAAGTTATTGGGGAACAAAATATTAATATTACTCTGTCGTGTAACCCCAAAAGTTAGTGGGATTTTATTTCTCTGTTTTGGGAATGGGACCCAGGGCCTTAAGTATGCTTGGTCAAGTGTTCTATCACTGAGTTATGTTTTAAGTCTAATTGGGTTTTGTGTTTGAGCTTGTGTCTCATTTAGTAAACTAGTCTCATAGTCTTTGTGGAGCTGAGGATGGCTGCTTAACCTCTGCATCCTCCTGCCTCCACTTCCCAAGTGCTACAATGACAACTCTGTGCCATTCTGCATGGCTCCCAATTATTTGCTTATTATTTTCCTTGATTTTTAAAGTACTTATTTAATGGGTGTGGGGGTGAAGATGGCACAGCACACCCATGGAGGTTGGAGGACCACCTGGAGTCCGCTCTCTCCAGATCTCAGAAACCCAGGGTGTTGGTCTTACGTCATTGGGCAACAAGCATTTTTACTCTCTGAACCATCTTGCTGGCCAATGTATACTGGTTTCAAAGTTCAGTAAATGCAGGCCCTAAAATCAAGTGATGCTAGACTGGGATTTGTTCAGGTTTCAGTTCCTCAGCTTCAGCTCCCACTTGGAAGAGACAGAAGTTTTGTCCCCATCTGCAGTCCTGAGCTCCATGCACAGCTGCCCCGAGCTCTGCGCCCCAGGCTGCCCCAGCATCAGCACCCCCTTACTGGTAAAGAGGTGAGTGCTATGTGTGGGTGCCTTTTAAGGACCAGGCACCATTCCAGGTGCCTTCACATGCATCCTCTCTTGAAAGCTTCCCAGCAGCCCCATTAAGTAAGCCTGGGCTCACTTCACAGAGGTGACCCCCAAACACAGGGAGATCCACTTTCTAGCCCAAGGAACGCAAAGCCACCTGGTAGGTTCAAGAAAATGTTCCCAGCACAACTTCAGTTCTCCCTGACTTGTATTTTATTTCTTTCCATTCCTTCCTCTCTCCCTCCCCTTTTGTGAGCCAGAAGCCCCAGGCTGACCTCTCATTCTTGGTAATCCTCCTGTCTCAACTTCTCAAATGCTGGGATTACAGATGTTTGTCCCTATTCCTGGCAAATTTTGTTGTCTTTCTTGTTGTTGTTGATCCAACACCAGGGTTTTCTAGAGATCTCTGTAAGTTTGTGGGCCAGCCTGGTCTACATGGTGAGTTCTGGACCAGCCAGGGCTACATAGTGAGACCCTGTCTTGGAAAAACAACAAAACCCCCAAAACAGCAACAATAAAATCAAATCTGGGCATGGATAGGCAGAATTTGTGATCGTATATGTTTTGTTTTAGACCCACATATTTGGTGAGATCATTAACTTTTGCTAAAGCAAGTCTTAGTGTCTATCCGTCAATGATGTGCATCCCTTTCTGCTTTAAAAGTTGCATAGAAGGCGACCAGTGAGAGGGATCAGTGGGTAAAAGACACTTGTCACCAAGCTTGATGCATTGAGTTTGATCTCTGGGACCCAGAGAGTAGAGGCAGGGAACTGACTCCCATGGGTTGTTCTGAGATCTTCACATGAGCACTGTGGTATGGGTGCCCATCCACATGCACACATGTGCACACAAATAAATAAATAAATGAAAAAATGCAAAAAAAAAAAAAAGCTCACAAGTAGGGTTAATAGCCAGATGGTAGCTAAGGGATTTTTGACCCAACATTTCTCAAGCCAGCTTTCTTCCTCCCAACACTATCTGTCTCCTGAGCCATTAGTTTCGTTGACAGGAGACACGAATCTTTTAGAACCAGCTCTCTGAGGCAGGCTTATTTTTCACTGGTCATCAACTTTCCTGGGCCTCAAAGCCAGAACAGTCTGTCCTGTTACATGAAGCATGTCCATTACTTATGCAGAGCAAGGGAGAAAAAGAAGGCTGGGACTCACTGAAGTTGGTGTCCCAGGCTCGAGAGAGCTTTCTGGTGTGGATGGAGACTGCCACTGAAGGACAGGAAAACAACCCTCCCTAATGTATATGCTCTAGGGCCACATACTGTTGGACTAAAGCGCTGAAATACAATCCTGTTTCTAGAGAGAACTAGAACAGATTGGGCTGTTCTGTCCAGTTCCTCCTGGACACTACACTCGTGGCACCTTATGCTCTTAAGGAAGAGGGATAAGAACTGCTTTGTGACCCACGACTCCAAAGCCCATAATCTTTCCATTCTGGGACAAAGTCCCTCTAAGCCTCTCACATGTGTGGAGTCTTTCCTGCACACACCATCTCTGCCACCTCTTCCATCAGATGCAAGGGCTTGGCCTGCCTCAGAGATCACAGTCCACTCTCCCAGCCAAGACAATTCCTGGTGGGGTTCTTTTCTTTTTCTCTTTTCTAGTTTCCCTCCCTGCCTCCCTTCCTTTTGGGGAAGATTATTTTTGTTTCATGTGTATGGGTGCTTTGCCTGCATGTGTTTGTGTACCACAGGCACTCAGTGCTGGAGGAAGTCTAGAACTGGAGTTACAGGTGGTTGGTTGTAAGTCACAATGTGGGTGCTGGGTCCTCTGGAAAAGCAGCAGTACTCTTAACTGAGCCATCTCTCCAGCCCCCCTTCCCTTTTTTTTTTTTTTTCTGAAACATTGTCTCATCTAGTTCGGCCTGACCTCAAAGTCCCTATGTAGTCCAAGATAATTTTGAATTCCTGATCTTCCTGCCTTCACCTCCTAAATTTTAGGATTATAGGACTGTGCTGACATTCATGACTTTCTTTTCTTTCTTGCTTGCTTTTTTTCTTTTTTTGGCTTCCTGAGACAGGGTCTCTCTGTGTGGCCCGGGCTGACCTGGAACTCGATTTGCAGACCAGAATAGCCTTGAACTCACAGAGATCCATCTGCCTCTGCCTCCTGAGAGCTGGGATTAAAGTCGTGCACCACCATGCCTGGCTTTCTACTTAACTTTTTAAAATTTATTTATTTCCTTAATATATGAGGGCTGTCTGTATGTACACCTTATTTGTTTGTTTGTTTGTTTATTCAGTGTATGAAGGCTTTGTATGTATGTACATCTGAAGACCAGAAGAGGGCACCAGATCCCTTCTTAGATGGTTGTGAGCCACCATGTGGTTGCTGGGAATTGAACTCAGGACCTCTGGAAGAACAGCCAGTGCTCTTAACTGCTAAATCATCTCTCCAGTCCCAGCTTTTATATTTTTATTATTTTTAAATGTGATTGGATATTTTGCCTGCTTGTATGTCTGTGTACCGTATGCATGCCATAATTATTTATTTTATTACTGTGTGTGTGTATTGTGTGGACCCATGCATTTGCTAGGAGGCTCTTATGAGGGCCAAAAGACCATTCCGTGGAGCAAGGTTCTCTCCTGTCGCATACTTGTGCATTTCAGGGACCCATTCAGGTCTGCAGGGCAACTGTTCCTTGCTGAGCCATAATGTCTGCCCCCCTCTTTTTTGTTTCTTTGAGGCAGGCTCTCACACTGTAGCCCACGCTGGCTTGGAACCCCACGCTGCCCCCGCCCCCAATCCTCCTGTCACAGCCTCTGAAATTCTAGTACTACAGATGAGAGCTACTGCCCCTGGCTTCCAGAAAATTTCTGCTCCTCTATTATTATCCAGCTCAGGAGCTTCCTTCCCGCTGACTACCGTGCTCCTGTAGGCCCACCACCTCACAATGAGTGAGCCAGGACTGAATTAACGCTTGAGTTGGTTGGCCAATCCCCTGTCAGACTGTGATCTGATTTTGGGCACCTGTCTCCGGGCGCTCAGATCTGAACCAGGTACACGACATTATAAGCAACTGACTGATCGAACTAAGAATTCTTGCATGGGTCAAGAAAGTCGCTCTGGCACAGGCTGCCAAGAAGCCGGGCCCCCAACCCCACGTCCTTGGCAAAGGACAGACAGGTTTTTGTGTCCTTGGGAAAGAATAGGCTGTGAGTACGACAGTGTCCGGCAGGTGGCGCCGCAGACACGAGGCCCAGGGCTCTCTAGCCGCGCCGGGCAATATGAGGTCAAGCAGCCCCTCTGACTTCCGCCGGGGCGACCCACGCGGCCCAGCTCAGGGCACACCCTTACTGGGCGCGCCGTTGAGGCCTGAGATCCCTACTTTCTGTCGCCTTGCACGCCATGGTTCCCTCCCGGGTGCGGACCAGTAGATGGTTAGCAGCCGCCAGGGAGGCCCAGAGGTGCCCCCTTGTGGACAGCCTGGGACAGCCTCGGAGCCCTGAGCCGGCGAGCACGCGCGCGGCGCTCTACGTGCACGTGAGTGGGCAGAAGGGGAGGGCAGAAGGAGGTGTTGGTCGTAGCTGGCACTCGTCCCGGCGATTCGTCCACCTGCACTCTTTCCTTGCCCCAGGATCACATCTGGCATAAAATCTGTCCCCCCCACCCCCACCCCGCCGGAAGAAGTCTTGGGCCAAAGATCTCAAGTCTGGTTGGTGCTCACCAGCTGAGCGATCTTTTGGAACCCGTTTTGTCATACCGAAGTGGGCATAGTAATCTCATCGCCACCTGCCTAGGGGCGCAAAGTGGCTTAGTTGTCGCAGCCACCGCCGACCAACCTCAGAAAGGGAATGGGAACCTGTGAGATAAACCCTGGAAGTGGCCTTGGCAACCCAGAGCCCCGCCTCAGCTCGTACACGCATCCCCTGTCCCTAGTGGCCCTATTGCGAGAAGCGCTGCAGCTACTGCAACTTCAACAAGTACATCCCCCGCGGCGTGGAGGAGGGCGCCGTGCGGAACTGCCTGGTGACTGAGGCGCGGACGCTGCTGCGGCTCAGTGGGGTGCAAAGGTCGGTACTGGGGACAGTAGACAAGGTCTTGGGAGAGAGGACACGACAGGCAGACGTCTCAGAGGCTTTCCCCATTTATGTCTCCATCCTCTTCCTCCAGGGTGGAGTCTGTGTTCTTTGGTGGGGGAACCCCGAGCCTGGCCAGTCCCCACACTGTGGCTGCTGTCCTGGAGGCGGTGGCACAGGAAGTCCACCTGCCTGCAGACTCGGAAGTCACGTTGGAGGCTAACCCCACTTCAGCCCCAGGTCCCAGGCTGGCAGCTTTTGGAGCAGCAGGAGTCAACAGATTGTCCATTGGTTTACAGGTGACCCATCTCACCCACCTTGTCCCAGTGCACCCAGACCCTAGAGTGGCATTCAGTCATTGGGAAAACATTTCTGGGTCCAGATTAGATTCGAGTGCACAGTAGACTGAGGATCAACACTTTTCTTACTGTTTTCTCTGCTGCTATACTGACTCATACACTTCCTGAGGCAGGCTATTGTATCATTATTGTTGTTGCTGTTTTTGTTATTTTGAAACAAGGTACCCTGTAGCTCAGGCTAGCCTCAAATTTGATGTGTAACCAAGGATGACCCCGAGTTCCTGATTTTTCTGCCTCCATCTAGGTATTGGGATTATATATAGGCTTGTGCCACGATGTCCAGGTTATGTGGTGATGGAGATCAAACCCAGGGCATGCTAGGCAAGCATTCTACAAACAACTATATCATCAACTATTATTGTTGTTATTATTATTATTATTAATTACTTTGAGACAGGAGCTCACACTGCAGCTCAGGTTCGCCTCATACTTGTAGCAATCTCCCTGCCTCAGCTTTCCAACTCCTGGGATTACAGGCACAGGCCCAGCTAGGTTAACCTTTTATATTCTGGACATTTACCATAGTACCTGCCACGTTGTAGGTGCTGCACAGGAGTAGATGGGGAGATTGCTCAGTGGTTAAAGCTGGCTGGGTATGGCAGCCGGCCTGTAATTCCAGCACTTGTAGGCACAGATAAAGGAGTCCTCCCCTCCCCTCCCTTACTGCTGGCTAGCCAGACTTAACCATATCATCTGTCTGACTCAGTGAATAAGGTAGCAAAAGACCACCAATATTTTTTTTTTAAGGTCATGAATTTTTTTTTAAACATTTATTTATTATGTATACAGTATTTGCTCTACATATATGCCCGGGCACCAGATCTCAATGTAGATGGTTGTGAGCCACCATGTGGTTGCTGGGAATTGAACTCAGGACCTTTGGAAGAACAGCCAGTGCTCTTAACCTCTGAGCCATCTCTCCAGCCCAAGACCACCAATATTAACCTTAGACTTACACACACACACACACACACACACACACAGAGGAACTCACCCCCAACCTCACATATGTATGAACACATCTATACACATGCATACTTCACCTGTATGTACTTCACACTCCCTTCACAGACAAAAAAAGGAAGGAAAAAACAGGGTGGGGCTTGTTCTAAGATTGGAGACATGGAGACAGGCTGGCTGCCAGATCATGGCATGGTAAATACTCCCTTAGAGTATCTACAAAAGACTTAAGGTAGAACCTGAGGGTCACCCAACCTGATCACATCCTGGAAGCCTTTCTGGAGGAAATGGTGTGTGAGTGTGACAGAGTAGGTGTTTGCCAGGCAAGGGCATGTGGGAGGAAAGGGCTCAGGATGTGGAAGAACTCTGCATGCTTAGGGGGAAAGCTGTGTCATTCCCTGTGATGAGAGAGGCTGGAGGCATGGCTGCCAAACAGGACCGAAAGCCTTCAGCTCCCGTGGGAGTTTGGGGTTTCTCCTACAGGGGAGCCTCTGAAGATGTGCTTGTGAGTCAGGAGAGATCTTTCCTAGGTTAACCTCCGATGTTTCCATATCTAGCATCCCCTTTCCTAGGCTAACCTCTGATGTCTCCATATCCAGTACCCCCATCCCTACCACCCCCACTTACCCCAGGTGTTTGGAGTGAGCCACGTCACCTTGATCCTGCTGCCTCCGCCTCCCCAGGCATTGAGATTCCAGATGTGCACCACCACACCTGGCTTCTCATTATGAGAAAACAGCAGGCAAATCTAGATTAAGACACCTTTCAGTCTGGGTGTGGTGGCACACAGTTGTCATATTCAGGAGGCTGAGGCAGGAAGATTGCCGTGGGTTTAAAACCAGCCTGAGCTCTTTAGTGAGACCCTGTCTCAAAAGGAAGCAAGCAAGCAGCCCTTTTGGAAGTGGCGGTTATACTTTGTTGTGTATAGATAGGGACCCTTACTGAACTTTTTTTTTTTTTTTTTTTTTTGGTTTTTCGAGACAGGGTTTCTCTGAATATCTCTGGCTGTCCTGGACTCGCTTTGTAGACCAGGCTGGCCTCGAACTCACAAAGATCCGCCTGCCTCTGCCTCCCAAGTGCTGGGATTAAAGGCGTGCGCCACCACCGCCCGGCAACCCCTTACTGAACTTTTAGGCCTGAGTTAATTCAAAATTTAAAAAGAAGGGCCAACGAGATGGCTCAGCGAATAAAGGGACTTACTGCCAAGCCTGACAACCTGAGTTCTATTTCCCATCAGAACTTACATGATGGAAAGAAAGAGCCAACTCCTCCAATTTAACCTTTAACCTCTATATGATCATTGTGCACCCCAATAGTTAATATAAATATATTATAAACATATATTTGCATTTATAATAAATAAAAATAATATTAATAATAAGTATAAAAATATCAGGAGAAAAAAGCCTGTTGGATTTAGAATCACCCACTCCTAAACGCCTGGTCTGACATTACAGATACTTACCATCTGAGCCTTAGCTTTCTCATCTGTCAAATAGAGCTAATGGCTGAGCAATGTGGCACATGTCTGTCCTCCCATCAGACAGAGTCAGGATACCCTACAAGTTTGAGGTCAGCCTGGGCTACTTAGTGAGTTCCAGTCTAGTCAGCTCTATAGTGAGGTCCTGTCTCAAAAGGAAAGAAAACACAAAACAAAAGAGAGAGTTTTAAGGGTTAAATGCACCCTTCGTTGAGGAGTAGCTTTGGCTGGGTTCTGTGTCTTTCTCACTCCCTTCTGTGTGTTGTGCGTCCCTCACATCTGGGCCCCAAATAAGGCTGAGTGTTGCCTTCTGAGACAGCATTTTCACCTGACCTTCTCTCCCCAGTCCCTGGATGACACGGAGTTGCAGCTGCTGGGCCGGACTCACTCAGCCCGCGATGCTTTGCAGACTCTGGAAGAGGCCAGGCGCCTTTTCCCTGGCAGAGTATCGGTGGATCTGATGCTGGGGTTGCCAGCACAAAAGGTGGAGCCATGGCTTCAACAGCTTCAGAAACTGCTGTACCACTGTGACGACCACCTCTCTCTCTACCAGCTGACCCTGGAACGGGGTACCTCACTCTTTGCCCAAGTGCAGCAGGGCACCCTCCCAGCCCCTGACCAGGACTTGGCTGCTGAGATGTACCAGGAGGGCAGGACAGTCCTTCGAGACGCTGGCTTTCGCCAGTATGAGGTCTCCAACTTTGCACGGAATGTGAGTGCTGGACTGATGACTGGGGGTACAGAATTCAGAGGACTGAGACCTTATGAAGAGAAGGGCTCCTGTTGGGTGTTCTGAGACCTGAGGTGATGGGAAATTGTAATCAGATGCCAGGACCTACACAGAAGCCCGCATTGCCTCCTTCTGTGCTGACGATTCCCTCCTTCCCCACAGGGGGCGCTCAGTACTCACAACTGGACTTACTGGCAGTGCGGTCAGTACGTTGGCATTGGGCCGGGTGAGTCGATCCTGAATAACCGAAAGCATGATTCAGGAGAGGAACATTCTGGTTGTGTGAACTTGGACTGCTCATTTAGCCACTCAGAGACTGCATTTCCTCATGCAAAGGACACGAAACCTCTCTGTGGAACCGTGGAATGCGAATCTTCAAGCCTTTGCAGCCTGTTTGGTGCCATGAGTCTGGCATAGATACAGAAGTGCGGGGGGGGGGGGGGGGGGCACCTGTTGCAACCTGGAATGCTGGGCCCTATCTCCAGGACTTCTCATGGGCGGCGCTGGAGCAGGGCCTGAGGATTTACATTTCTAGTGGTTGCTTCAGGGACCACCCTTGGAAAAATCCCTGATTTAAATCTGATAATTCACCATGTTAGCTTCTATTAATGCATGTGTGGTGGGTTGTTTTTTTGGTATCATCAGGAGCCCATGGACAATTTGTGCCCCGGGGAGCTGGAAGCCACACCCGGGAGGCGCGTATCCAGACACTGGAGCCAGACAACTGGATGAAAGAGGTGACATTGTTTGGTCATGGCACCCGGAAGTGCATCCCCCTGGGCAAGTTGGAGCTGTGAGTACTTGAATACCCAGGGCTCTTCCCCCAGGCTCTCCTGCACCTCAGAAGCCCCTCATTCCTTTTACATCTTTATCACCTGCTTTGCCTCCCCCATTCCATCCCATACTGCATGAGTTCTAAGCACACCATCACATCCCAGCATTGGGGTCAAAGAAGGTGAGGTCTCGTCTCGTCTCTAAGGTCCCACGGTGATTTTCTTTCAGGCTGGAGGAGGTTTTGGCTATGGGGCTGCGCACTGATGTGGGGGTCACTCATCAGGTAAGGGACTGGTAGTTCTCAGATACCATCAGCTCCTCCTAATAGTTAGAGAGTCAGTCACTTCCCAGACCCTACGCCCTCCATCCCCTGGGTTGGCTGGCAGCTGGCAGTTGTACCTGGCCTAGTGAAGCTGGATGGGAGAAGCAGTAGGCAGTGTGGTATGATGGTTAGAACCATAGACTAGGGGTGCTGGGTCCTGGTTCTGGACGTTATTCTAGGGCAATCTTGAGTGCAGATTTTTTTTCACCCCTGTGAATTTTGACTTTCTCAGCCATGTGAAAGACTCAACTAGATAGAGAGTTCCCTTTTATTTTTATTTTTAAAATAATGTTAAAGATTGCACATAGGAGCCGGGCGTGGTGGCGCACGCCTTTAATCCCAGCACTTGGGAGGCAGAGGCAGGTGGATCACTGTGAGTTCGAGGCCAGCCTGGTCTACAAAGCAAGTCCAGGACAGCCAGAGCTGTTACACAGAGAAACCCTGTCTCGAAAAACCAAAAAAAAGATTGCGCATAGACCTTTCAAATGATGTTCTATGGTGGGCAGGTGCTCTACCACTGAGCTATTCACTCTGAAATGCACACGCACATGTACACACATACGTGTATGAATGTATTCAAGTGCATTCAATTGTGTGTATGCAGAGGCTGGAGAAGGCTGACAAGTGTCCTTCTCTATGTCACTCTTGATCTACTTCTCTTGAAACAAGGTCTCTCTCTGAACCTGGAGCCTGGCTGGCAGCCAAAGTGCTCCTATCATCCTCCTGTACCCCCAGTAATGCTGGGGTACAGGCACACATGACTGTCACTAGCTTTTATGTGGGTTTGGGGGATTTGAACTCAGGTCCTCATACTTTCACAGCAAGAGCCCTTATGCCAAGTTGACTCTCCAGCCCCCATATATATTCATATTTGTATTTCTCTCTCTCTCTCTCTATGTGTGTGTGTGTGTGTCTCTCTCTCTCTGTGTCCGTGGGTCTTTCTTTCTGTCTCTCTTTCTCCCACAACCAGGCTGGCCTCAAACTCACAGAGATCTGTCTGCCTCTGCCTACTAAGTGCTGGGATTTGAAAGTGTATGCCACCTCACATGGCATATATACAGTGTCCCCCATATACTCCAAAGTACACTGAAACTTCAGGTGGGAACTATAATAGACAGTGACTGATCAGATTCAGTTACTGTGAATGAAGCTTGGGCTGTGAAGCCCTGATGCTGGCACTGCCATTTGAGGGGACAATAGGAGAGAGTAGAAGAGGAAGAGACTTGTCCTCACTAGGAGCTGAGTTTGGGCCTCCACATGCAATAAGAGTGAAGGTACTCACTTTGCCTCTGGCCCATTGACCTGTCCTATGTCTATGGGCATCATTGCTGAGACACCATGCTAGACCCCCCTGACCCTTTTCTGTATCACAGCCTGCGGCCAGCTCATTGCCCTGACTCTTCTGCTTTCTTAGCACTGGCAGCAGTTTGAGCCCCAGCTGACCCTGTGGGATGTGTTTGGAGTAAGCAGGGAGGCGAAGGAGCTGCTACCACAGGATCTGTTGCTGCTGGACCACAGGTGTGTAGTGGAATATTGTGCAGAGAGGGCCTAGGGATTCCTAGCAACCTTGACTACAGATTTGGGCATGGGAGAGCTGCCATAATGTGTCTGCCACAACTAGAAGTACCCCTCATCTTCAAAGTGGCAGAAACAAGACAGACTGGTCCTGAGGGTTTGTGAGGTCCCAGGGGTACATGGGTTGGAATGGCCCTTAAAGTGTAAGAGTCACATCCAGGACTCTTGGTTTTCCAGGGGTCTCCGGTGTTCCTGGGAGGGTCTAGCTGTGCTGGATTCGATATTACTGACCCTTCTGCCTCAACTCCAAGAGGCCTGTCAGCACAGGACACCCTCACCTGTCTCAGGAGGCTGACCAGATGTTCCTGTACCATAGGGCAACACCAGTTGGACTTGGAGGGCTGAGCCAACATGGTGGGAATCTCTCCTCAGCCTGCATGTGCCATCTCTGCTTTGAGTTGTTATTGCTTGTCTCTGACATCCCCATGGGAATGGCTATGGTAAATTGGGTGGAAGGGCATCTCTGGCCCAGGGACTGGTACCCCACACAGCATCCCAGGAGTCACAGATCAGCTTGTGTTCCCTGACTAGGATGTACTCATAATATATTGGCTTTTTTGGACACCAAATGACAAGCAGTATTTGGAAATCTTTCTACAGGGAACTGTGTTGCTCAGAGAAGCCTCCCTCGTTCTAGAGTGGAGCCCTGAGTTATTACGTATGATTCAGTGGAACTAAATCCCCTGCAGATACCTTAACCAAGAGGAAATACAGGGATTGGATGCTAACAAAGCCATTTGAGGGCTGGAGACATGGCTCAGTGGTAAGAGCACAGTTCACTCTTCCAGAGGATTGGGGTCACTTCCCAATAGCCATGTGGCAGCTTGGCTTATAAACATCTGTAACTCCTATCCCAGGGGATCTGGCCACCTCTTCTGACCTCTGCAGGTACCAGGCATGCATGTGGTAGATGGACAGTCATGCATAAAATAAAACTAAATCTTTAAAAAAGCATATTTGAGATTTTTGTTTTGTTTTGTTTTTCCAGACAAGGTATCTCTGTGTATCCCTGGCTGTCCTGGACTCCATTTGTAGACTAGACTGGCCTCGAACTCAAGAGATCCACCTGTTTCTGCCTCCCGAGTGCTGGGATTAAAGGTGTGTGCCACCACGCTCAACTTCATATTTGAGATTTTTTTTTTTTTTTTTTTTGGTTTTTTTAGACAGGGTTTCTCTGAATATCTCTGGCTGTCCTGGACTCGCTTTGTAGACCAGGCTGGCCTCAAACTCACAAAGATCCGCCTGCCTCTGCCTCCCAAGTGCTGGGATTAAAGGCGTGCACCACCACCGCCTGGCTCATATTTGAGATTTTTAATCAAGGCCATTTGTTGTACAGAAATGTATCCTATACTCTGGGTATGCCTCATTGTTTTTCTCAGGGTTGAATTCATGTTCAACTTAAAAAAATATTTTAATTTTTATTACTTATTTTTTTGTTTTTTCAAGACAGGATTTCTCTGTGTAGCCCTGGCTGTCCTGGAACTTGCTCCATAGACCAAGCTAGCCTCAAATTTACAGAGATCCACCTAACTTTCCCTTCTGAGTGCTGGGATTAAGGGCATGTGCCACCACTGCCTGGCATTTAACTTTTTAAAATGTGTGTGTGTGTGTGTGTGTGTGTGTGTGTGTGTGTGTGTGTGGCCAGAAGAGAGTCTTGGATCCTCTGGTTACAAACCAATATGAGCCACCTTACCTGGATACCACACTGTGGTCCTTTGGTAGAGCAGGAAGCATTCCCAAGCACTGAGCCATTTCTCCAGCTCCTATTTTTAATTAAACAAAATGTTTTTTGAGACAGTGTCTTATATACTCCAGACTGCAAACTCACTGCATGGCTGAAGGTAATGCCTAACTTATGATCCTCTGCTTGTACCTCCCAAGTCCTGGATTACATGCATGCACCACACACCCATCTTTCTGTGGTCCTGGACTTCATGCTTGGAGGCAAGCACAACCAACTACATCTCCAGCCCTGTCAGGTTCAGTATTTTTTAAAATTTACATTTATCAGTTTCCATATAAGTATATAAGTATTTTGTGTGCATGCTTGAATGCATACCACGCACATGCTTGTTGGAGCCCCTGAAACTGGGGTTATGGATGGCTGTAAGCCACAATGTGGGTGCTGGAATTGAACCTGGGTCCTCCGCCATATCAAACAAGTGCTCGTAACTGTTGTGCTGTCTCTCCAGCCCTGCAGGTTCAATATCACACAGCTGCATTTTATCTTTGAAATTAAGGAGCTCATCATCTGTGGATTGATACTGTGAGACCAAGTGGATGTCCCGTCTCCTGATAGTCATTGGACCAGTGATTTTGGTACTTACTAGAGATTCTTTGCCAAATAATTTCTTTTTTTAAATTTATATATGTATTTTTATGTATATGGGTGTTCTATTTGCATGTGTGCCTGCATGCCAGAAGAGGGCATCAGATCCCATTATAGATGGCTATGAACCATCATGTGGGTGCTGGGAACTGAACTCAGGACCTCCGGAGGTGCAGCCAGTGCTCTTAATTGCTAAGCCATCTCTCCAGCCCAGCCAAATCTTTTCTTGCAAAGTATTGGTTTCTGGTTCTATTATTCCTTTCAAACTCATTTATTACCATTTCCCCATTAAAAAAAAAAAAAAAAGACCTTTCTTATGTTGTGGTTGCAATGCTAGGAATCAGACCTATGGCTTGCTCAAGACAGACAGTTGTTCACCTGCTGAACTAAGCCTGAGTTTGTTCCTTTCTTTGTTCCTTCCTTTCTTCCTTTCTTTTCTTTCCTTTGTTGTCTTTTAATGGGCTGATGCTCAGTGTTATAATCCAGACCAGACTGTGGCTCCAGCCATGCCCACTGCCAGTAACCTCATTCTATGATAGGAATCACAAGTCTGTGAATCCCTAACCCTGTAACAGGTTTGTCCCACCCCATAGACCTCAGGTTGTCAGACTCCCTGGACATGGGAGGGCTGCCATAATGGATATGTCTCAACTAGATGTGTCCCCTCTCCCCACTTCAAAGTGACATATTTCTTCCTGCCCATCAAGACCTTCCTTCTCCTTCCCTGCTGCCTGCAGATGAATCAGAGACAGCCTGGTTATGTGAAACCTTCTCCTTCCTCTGAGAGCTATCAGAAGGGACCCCCACTCTGCTTGGAGAACTTGAATTCTCTTCAGAGTCCAGTGATGTTGTCTGTGTGCCTATGACACGGGCCTGAATGCTCATCAGAGTCCACACCATGATACTGCACATTTGTATGTCTGTGGGATTAATATTTCTTTTAATAAATCTCTCACCCTAAAGACAAACCTACATGTACCCCCTTGAGCCATCCCAGCCTTTCATTCTTGACTTGGAAATTGTATGCTGTGCGTGCATGCGTGCGTGTGTTTGTGTGCCTGTGTGTGTGTGGTTTGTTTCATTGTGCTGGGGCTGGAACTCGGACCTTCCTGATGTTAAGCCATCCTCTGTCACTGAGCTACATTCTCAGCCTAAGGCTCCTTAACTAATTCCTTATCATGGCAAAGGGTACCACGGTACCAGAAGTGATTGAGTAACCCTGCAGGTGGAAGCATGCTGGCCTCTAGTGAATTATGAAAGATGGGGTCCCCCCTACCTCTTAGGGGTGAACATGTGTATTTCCCATGTGCTGGTGGGTATGAATGCCAGTCCTTCTTTGACCCTATGGTAACGTGGTAACTGTTATTTTATTCATGAGCTATTCATCTAGCACCAGTGGTGTGCCTGGCACTGCGCTGGGCATGGACAGAGGAATAGGATCTGCCCGTGCTCTCAGGAGCTTGATGCCATGTTGACTGTTGTTCAGGGTTGTCGGCTAAGCTGCTACAGACAGCAATTGGAGCCCAGAGGGCATTAGGCTTTGAGGGGTTGAGAGGAACAAAGTAGGGAAAATGTATTTTTCTTATCAATTCTTGTACCCCTAGGGCCCTGGACAGCCTCGGCTTAGAGCAGCTGGAGGGTGTCCTGTGCTGCTCAAGGGTCCCCTGTCCCAGCCTTCTCCTGATCTTGATATTCAAGAAGCTAGCACAGGGCTGGGGGAGGTGCTCCATCAGATAAACCTCGGCCACTCGGGTTTCTCCTAACTTGTGCCACCGGAGCTGTCTGGGCCCTCTCTGCTGAGGCACCTCAGGGAGCCTGTGTAGGGCCTGGATGGGAGCCAGGGCCAGATCAGGGTAGCCCCAATCACCTTCCATGACTCAGCCTGGTCACACCCTTACCAGATGAATCAGAGCCTCCTGGAGGTGGGGCCCAGGAAGCTCACTATTGAATGCTTCCTCAAGGTTCCAAAACCAGGCCCAGTTTGGAAAGCCCTGAAGATTGTCTTCTCCCACTTTCCATCCTGGGGTGGGGACAAGAGGCCCATGGCTACTTCCCGACAGGACAGTGTGGGAGTGGGATCCTTCCATGGCTTGTCCACCAAAGGGGTAATCTTTCATTTTGGGACTGTGGTCGTTGTCTTCTCAGTACTGTTTTGTGTTGTTAGATAGGGTCTCATGTAATCTGACCTTGAGTTCTGTGTAGCTAAATGTAACCCCTAAACTTCTGATTCTGCTGCCTCCACCTTCAAGTGCTAGGGTTTATACACGTGTCCCACCATACCTGGCCTCACCCTCTATATTTAAACCATCTCTAATATGGAATACATCTGTGTAAATAGAGCTATGGAAAGAGCTCAGTGGGTAAAGACACTTGCCATCTAGCCTGACGATTCTAGGTTGATCCCCAGGACCTACACGACAGGAAAGAGTTGCCACCTGCAAGTTGTCCTCTAACCTCCACAAAAGTACCATGGTGTACACCCTACATACATAAAAGTAATTTTTGAAAAGGAGAGCGACTGGAACAACGCTTCATCAATTACAAGTGGTTGCTGCTTTTGCAAAGAACTTGGATTTGGTCCATGGTTTCAAGTTCCAGGGGATCTGACACCCTCTTCTGGCCACTACAGGCCTCAGGCATGTTTCTGGTACACATACAAGCAAGCAAACATTCATACACATAAACTTTTTTTCAAAGATAAGTTTTAATTAAAAATAAACATAAGTAAATAGTAGATTGTATTGTTTAGGTCATAATGACCAGGAAGAAAATATATAGGTGTTCAGTACAGAATTAATTTTTTCCCCTGAAAATTCCCCATTGGGAATTTGTTGAATCTGCAGATAGTGAACCCACAGATATATCACTCAGGTACCCCATCTTTGAGCAGCTCTAATGGTGAAGGAAGATCCATTTAACTCTGGCCCTACTCTATGGTGCCATCCATTTCTCATGGGGATAGAAGCACATTTTCATTTGCTTGATTCATCAAAGAAAGCTGCAGAGGAAACTGACTTTTATAGCTGCTCAGTGTTTGCTACCACGCCTTGAAGTATAGGAGATTATAGAAACCTGGGATGTGCAGACCACTGTCTGTGTGTCCCTCTGGCACAGGGGCCTGCACTGCTCAGATAGAAGAACTGTTGTGGTAGTCCTGTGTTAGAATGGAGCCAGTGATGGGCAGAGGAGCAGCTAAGCATGGGAGACGCCCAAAAGAAATTGACATTTGCTGTGTAGCTAGTATATTTTCAGATAGCACAGCAAAATTGAAACTACACTGTCAGATCTGTAGTCCCATCATTCAAAGATTAACCATTTCTTGACTGGGTGTGGTCATATGGCTCAATGGTAGAGTGTTTGCCTGGCATACCCCAGCCCTGAGTCCCATATCCAACACTGAGAGAAAGGAGATTTACAACTGTTCGGAGTCTCTGGATAGGATGGGGATGCAGCACGGATATTAAAGGCTTGCTGAGCATATGCTGGCACATCTGCAGCACTGAATAAGCCTGGCAGGTGTGTAACACCTGCAATCCTTGCACTCAGGAAATAAAAGCAGGAACCTCAGGAGTCAAGATCAGCTTCAGCTAGGTAGCACTCTGGAGGACAGCCTGGGCTGTATGGAACCAAAACTTCAAGCTAAAACAGAACTGACTTTGTGACAACACTGGATCTTCCTAAACTCTGGGCATCAGCCTCTCTCCATTGATTGAGCTCTCTGATTTCTTTAACCAGAGTTTATGCATACCTCATATAATATCATACATACATATAATATTTATATTGCACATATGTGAATAGGAATATACACATATGTGCATATATGTATTGTATGATATATATAATATAAATATTATACATACATGCATACATAGTTACCTAGAACCTGGTAGAAGACCCCCAGATCTTCAGATCTCCTGCCTTTTTCTTCCTACCCTCTTTTCCCTGAGGAGGATTTTAAAGCCAACTTTTAAACTACTATGGACAGGCAACACAATGGAAACATTAGGCAGAATTGTAAATGAGAATAAAAACCCCCGGTAATGCTCACACTATTTTTATTTGCCCATATTGCTTGTCCAGCACAAGCCATATTTTTGCTGAGTATTCAGGTGTGGGTCTAATTTTGTACTGTGACCCTTCCCTTCTCATTTTTCACAAGCAGGTCTCCACTGGGCGCCACAGTCTTACTCTTAATTTTTGAACAGTGTTCCAGTGAATGAGTTGTTTAATAATCATTACCCTAGTGTAAGTCACTTGCATGGTTACTCAGCTTTTCCCATGAATAATACTGCAGCATGTGTTTTTATGGGTATCATTGCTTCCTTCCTGTGGATTATTTCCTCAGATCAGGGCCCAGAAGGAGATACCAGGGTTAGAGGGCATAACTGCTTTAATGATCCTTGGCGTGAATTACTATATTGTTTTCCAAAGGGTTTTCCTTTAAAATAAAATTCTGCTAAAAACAAACAAACAAACAAAGCACATATCTTTTCAACCACATAAAAGAAAACCGAAAAATTTTACTACAGACTTTTTTATAACATTCCTACCAGGATTGTTCCAGAAGGCTCGTGATGCGTAGATATGTGTGTAGATAGAGAGATAAAAAAAAATTTTCACAAAAGGATCATATTCCTATGCCAGTTTAGCAGCCTAGTGTTGTTTTTCTTTCTCTCTTTTTTAAAAACTCAACATGTTCTGGGGTTTCTAATTGGTTATTTTACTAGCTGTGCCCAGGTGCTGGGATGATGTAGGACAGTGATTGTTACAAGCCAGAAGCTGTGCCAAGGGTTTCTCATCTGAGTTTAGTTTGCTGAGGTACAACAAGACCCAGTGAGAGGCTGTGCCCTGTCATAGACAAAGTCACAGACTCAAAGAGACTGCCCAAGGTCACATGGGCAGTGAGTCGTGGGGAACTGTTGCTCCTGTCAAATTCTTTGATTCTCCAAAACAGATGCTTATACAAAGTAATGCAAGAACATATTTTAAGAATGTTTTTGTTTGCTTTTAATTAGCTTTTTTATTCTGTTCGTTCCTTCCTACTCTTGCTTCTGAGCACCCCCAAGAGCCAGGAGAGGAGGAGGAGGAGAACCAGAAAAGGGCAGTTTCAACAGCATCTACTCATATCCAGAACTGAATAGACAAGCCAAGCACAAAGTCACCATTGAGCTTAGAAGGTGACAGCGTAGGACAAGGAAGGACAGATAATGGGGAGTAGGGTACCTTTAAAAAAATCCAGCCACCCCCAGCTGGGCATCTTGCGGGGTTGGGGGGGGGATCTTGGTAGGCTCTGAACCCAGAGGAAAGACAAAAGCCATTTAGAATAGAGGGAGAAAGACAGTACAGGGGGTGGGAGGGGCTGTTTGGCAACTGGAATCAAGGATTTGTCCCACCCACCCCCCTGTAGGATCACTGTCCCCAGCCTCTCTGGTGGGAAGGGGGCAGCCACAAGCTCCAGGCAGGGGCTGGAGGTAGGCAGTTCACTTGTAATTCCTGCTTAGGCCCCCTGTGTTGGTGCTGCTGACAGCCACCACCACCTCCTCCTCTTTTTCCTTCTTTTTCATATATATATATATTTTTTTTTTCAAGACAGGGTTTCTCTGTGTAGCCCTGGCTGTCCTGGACTCTGTAGACCATGCTGGCCTTGAACTCAGAGATCCACCTGCCTCCCGAGTGCTGGGATTACAGGTGTGCGCCCCCACATCCGTGCTTTTTTGTTTTTTGTTTTTGTTGTTCATATTTATTTTTAATTATATGTACCTGCGTGTCTGTGTGTGAGTTTGTGCACATGAGTGCAGATGCCCCTGGAGGACATCTGGAGGACAGATTCCCCTGGATCTGGAGTTACAGGTACTTGTGAGCCACCTGATGTGAGTGCTGGGAACAGAACATGGGTCCTCTGTAAGAACAGTGCCTGCTCTTGACCATTGAGCCTCCTTTGCAGCCTCCTGTCAGTTTCTTTTTGATGGCATCCTTGGAGCTGTGTAGATCATTTTTATCTTAAGGAGTACATTCTTGGGAGTCCAAAAGGTGAATACCAAGTCCTCTTTCTTGACCTTAATGTTGGGACTTCAGACTCTGGACCTGATCTCTAGGTTCTCCCAGCATGCCTCAGTCTACCTGTTACAGGGCATGCCCCACCCCCAGAAGCCCTTTCCTATATAATGTAGACATTTTGGGATCTCTCTCTTTCTTTCTCTCTTTCTCTCTCCCTCTCCCTCTCTCTCCCTGCCTCTCTGTCTTTCTTCTCTATCTCTCTCCCTCTCGGGTGTGTGCACACTGTTTCTCTTTCCATCTCGTATCCAATAAACCTGCCTTTACGTATCTTTATTTGGCCCAGATTGGATCTTCATCAGCAGTGGAGAATGTGTCAGTTAACATAGTAAAACATCTGGTAAAACACTTAGTCTTGTAGGCTGCATCATGGGGAGCATGGTGGCAATACTGGTCTGGCTGCATCTTGACGAAGGTATAGTGGGGGCCATCCACAGTTTGTCACCTGTTAGGGTCTCCATACCGTCTTCCAGGACGGTGTTCTTGTTCTGACCCAGTCAGAAGAACACTGCTTTCTTGTGTTTCTTTATTTTCCTCTGGTGCTGATGGCTTGGGTGTCATTGTTTCACCGAGCACTTGGATGACACACCAGAGACAGCCGCAAGAGTAGCCGTATATCTGGAAGTGAAAGAAAAAAAGAGCAACAGGAGAACAGAGACTTTGCAGCTGTTCTAGGATTGGACTGTTTGGTTTGGGGGTTGGTTGATTTTGAGACAGGGTCTCTTGTAACCCAGTGTACATGTCATGTTACATGTTACATATCAACCTAGCTGTGTAGCTGAGGATGGTTTTGAATTTCTGATTCTTCCATCTCTACCTCCCCAGTGCTGGGATTATAGGTGTGGCCACCATGCTCAGTTTATGGGGTACTAAGGATTGTCTGAACCCCAAGGCTTTGTATATGCTAGACAAGCACACCATCTATTGAACTCCATCCTCAGCCCTAAGCAGTGCTTTTCGATGAAGCTGAACAGGATGTCTAGCTAGGTAGACAACAACACACAGATAGTTGATTACAAATATTAGCTCTTCCTTACTTGTTGGAAATATTGCTTTCAATATGCACCAATATCATTTTGTTTTTGTTTGTTTGGAGACAGAGTCTTACTATGTGCCATAGACTGACGTAAACTCGAGACCCTCCTGCCTCTGCCTCTCATGAGCTGGAATTTATAGCCTTGCCTGTCTCCATGCTACTCTTTTTATCTCTCATAAAATCTTCACTCTTGGAAGTTTCTAGAAATTTCAACTATATTTATATAGTTGAGTCCATCTGTTGTTGCCTTGTGACTTTTTCTGCCAGGCTCATATGCCCGTGCCAACTCCAGAAGTACGGCAGTGTTTAAGTTCTCTCTGTCCTCCCGAGAGAGGCTATTGTTGACAGGTAGATTCATCTGGGTCTGAATTACCTTCTGTCATTTCCCACTTATGTGACTAGGGAGGGCCCTGCGTTCTCTTGAGTTCTGGGTTTCCTGTCTAGTGAAGGAGTTGGACCAGCCCCAGGTCCTCTACGTATCTGGGGCACCATAAGATTCACTTTCCTGTCTGCTCCATCAGACCCCAAGAATCCAGATCTCTGAATCTAGGAACATGGTTCTCCCTCCCATCCCCCACTTCTGCCCCCACAAGATCCTGCTCAGACCTGCTTTAGAGTCACAGGAAGTGAAGATCTTCCAGGGGACTTCCTGACCAGGCTAGGAGCAGTCAGTGAATGAGAGTGGACCACAGCCATGACTGCTGGGCTCCTGGAACTGGCAGCCCTGTCTCTTCTTGGTCAGGGTTCCTACTTCGAAGGCAGCCTGAGAAGCCCCCTCGGTCACTGCCTCCTTGGCAATTCTGGGGACTGCTATAGCTGCACTCCTGAGAGGGGGCCAGTTACTTAGCAGCTGGATCCTCTTAGCAAAGCCACTCATCTTGCGAGTCTGGATGTGCTCGCTGCTGAAAGCTGGGACAGGGCCTTCCTACAAAGCTGTTGCAAGGATGCCAGTGATGGGTGGAAAGAGCCTAGGGCTGTTCCTCGTGTAAATGTACATCGCTCACGCATGGAGGACGTCACAGCCAGTGTTTTTATTGTCATTTACAGCTGTAGGAGAGAGAAAGGTTCACTTCTACTGTTGTGAGGTCTGTGGCCCGGGTCTGGGAATTAAACTGACATAAAGCAGATCGATAGGAGAAGGCCTGCAAAGTCATACCAGCTGAATTTACCACAGGAGTGTGCGTAAGGACCTGAAGGCCCCAGGGCTACATGGGGAAACCCCATCTCGGAAAAATAAACAAATAAATAAGAATAAATAAAAAATTTTAGGCCCAAAGACACAGAACTGAATTGAACTAAAGTAGTAAATTAGGAAAATAGGATAAGGCAAAGGGGCATGGGTTGGAAGCGTGAGCTGAGTGGGGTCAGGTAACAGTGAGTTGGGGGAGGTTTGTACAGGTTTCCTTGGGCCTCGATGCTAAGTCCCGTCCTAGATGCTAAGAATGACATTGCCCTTTCTTAGACAGCTGGGGCGTTTTTCAAATGAGATTATTCTCTAAAGACAAGGTCTCACAATGTACCTTTGAAAGATCAGTCCTCTTGCCTCGGTCTCTAGAGTGCTGGGATTACAGGAGTACGTCACCATGCCTGGCTCACACAGGCTCACACACATTAAGGTTGAGCCTCATGCCTGCTAGCAAGAAAAACATTCTACCACCGAGCTATCTCCCCTAATCCCTCACCTGCTACTTTTAAAAACAAGGAAGGTCACAGTGATTCTTTTTTTTTTTTTTTTTTTTGGTTTTTCGAGACAGGGTTTCTCTGTGAATCCTTGGCTGTCCTGGACTCACTTTGTAGACCAGGCTGGCCTCGAACTCACAAAGATCCGCCTGCCTCTGCTTCCCAAGTGCTGAGATTAAAGGCGTGCGCCACCACCGCCCGGCTTTTTTTTTTTTTTTTTTGTTTTTTTGAGACAGGGTTTCTCTGTTTAACAGCTCTGGCTGTCCTGGACTCGCTTTGTAGACCAGGCTGGCCTCGAACTCGCAAAGATCCGCCTGCCTCTGCCTCCCAAGTGCTGGGATTAAAGGCGTGCGCCACCACCACCCGGCGGTCACAGTGATTCTTACACCTAATGCTTTTCAAAGGCCTCTAAATGAAAATAGTCAAGAAGGCTGAGAAGTAGGTTTGGGGACAGCTTGGTAACTCATTCACTGTATACTGGGCATGCTGGCCCTAGGGAATGAAGGTCTACACTGCAATTCCTGGCATCTGACAACACTCGGATCTGTCATTTCCCCATCATCAGGGAGCCCAGGGCTCCTGGAAAGTTTTTCTTCCTGGCTCAGTGGAGAACTTGTTGTCTCTTGGGTAGCCAAGAGGGTGTGTGCCACCAGGTGACCTGCACCTGCCTGTGTGACTCCTCACATATGTGTCCCTTCTCTTTTTCCAACAGGCCTGACAGGAAAGGCTCCATTTCTCAGGTGCTAGATCAGTCCAGGCAGGGACCAACCCCACCTGCCTCCCAGACCCCAGACCCCTGAGATACCCCAGGACATGCTTTTCCCTTATCTCAACCTCTGGATTTTCTTTTTTTTTTTTTTTTTTTTTTTTTGGTTTTTCGAGACAGGGTTTCTCTGTATAACAGCTCTGGCTGTCCTAGACTCACTTTGTAGACCAGGCTGGCCTCGAACTCACAGAGATCCGCCTACCTCTGCCTCCCAAGTGCTGGGATTAAAGGCGTGCGCCACCAACGCCCGGCCTAGGATTTTCTTTCTTCTGGTTCCCTTCTAGAGACTTCAGACCATCCTAACTCAGCCTGGGGCTGTCCTCAAACCTGACCAGCTTACCCAGGCCTCCAGTGCTTTGCTGAACTTTCTTGTAATTAAGACCCCCAGGGAGAAGTCAGAGTCCTGAGCCTTGGGAACACAGATGAGGGCTTAAAGGTAGCTAGCTACCGCAGGATCTCAGCTTTTGTCATTAAGGAAGTTGTCATGGAAATCCCCCTTCTTCCAACCTTCTTCAGATTTGTAATGATGAACAGTAGGGACTGGAGAGACGGCTCATATATATCATTTTGTTTTGTTTTCTCTATGTAGCCTTGAGTGTCCTGGAACTCACTCTGTAGACCAGGCTGGCCTCAAAGTCAGAGATCCGCCTCCCTCTGCCTCCCCAGGCTGGGATTAAAGGCCTGTGCCACCACGCCAGGTGAGACAGCTCATATGTTTAAGAGTACATACTGCTCTCCCAGAAGGCCTGAGTTCTGTTCCCATATCAGGTGACTCACAACTGTCTGTAACTCCAGCTCCAGGTGAATCTGACACCCTCTTCTGGCCTCTACGGGCACCTGCACTCATGTACACATACACACACACACACACACACACACACACACACACACACACAAACACACACACACACCCCAACACATAATTTTGAACAAACAAACAAATAAGTAAATAAATAAGATAGGCAACTAAGACAGGTAGGAGTTTGAGGGCTACACAGTGAGACCTTGTCTCTAAAGGATCCAAACAAAAGCAAATAAAGTAAAAAGAAAGTCAAAGTGGGTCACACGTGTCATCCCAGCACATGAGACGCTGAGGCTGTAGGATCTCAAGGTCAAGACAAAGATGAAGCAGCAGCAGCAGCAGCAGTGGCTGTAGAGGAGGACAAGGAAGTCACAAGAAGGGAGAAGGTGGCTGTAGAGGAGGACAAGGAAGTCACAAGAAGGGAGAAGGTGGCTGTAGAGGAGGACAAGGAAGTCACAAGAAGGGAGAAGGTGTTGGCTAAACATGAATCTGGAGAAGTATTTGCCTCATAAAAAGTTCCCACAACTTGACCGGAAGACAACCAGATTAAAAAATGGGCAAACCGCCGGGCGGTGGTGGCGCACGCCTTTAATCCCAGCACTTGGGAGGCAGAGGCAGGCGGATCTTTGTGAGTTCGAGGCCAGCCTGGTCTACAAAGTGAGTCCAGGACAGCCAAGGATACACAGAGAAACCCCATCTCGAAAAACCAAAAAAAAAAAAAAAAAAAAATGGGCAAAGGATTTGAGTAAGCTCTTCTCCAAATTAAACACACACACACACACGAAAATATGCTCAACATCACTAGGCAGAGCTGGAAATCAAAACCACAGTGAGATGCCACTGCATACCCAGTAGAGCGGGTGTCATTTATTTTATTTTAAAACAAAAAATGTTGAGTGGTGGTGGCACACGCCTTTAATCCCAGCGGTTGGGAGGCAGAAGCAGGCTGATATCTGTGACTTTGAGGCCATCCTGGTCTACAGAGTGAGTCCAGGACATCTAGGGCTGTTACACAGAGAAATCCTGTCTTGAAACAAAAACTAGGAAAATTAAGGCCTAGGCTGTAGCTTAGAGGTAGAGCACAGCCATATATGGAAAGGGAAAATAAATGTTACAGGGGGTGTGAAGAAACTAGAACTGACACACAGAGCTGGAGAAGGCACAGGGGCCTAGCTGCTGTGGGGAGCAGTCTGCAGTTCCTTGGAGTTAGCCTAGGGCTGGGGATGTGGCTCAGTCCACAGACTGCACAACTATTATGCTTGGGGCCCTGGGTTCAAATCCCAGCACCTGTAATCCAAGCACTGGGAGGTGCAGACATTCAAGGTCATTCATGGCTGCATAATGAGTTCAAGGTCAGTCTGTGCTACGCTTGAGACTATCTCAAAATGAGTGAATGACTGAATGGATGAATGAAGTTAAACTTACAGTAACCATACAAACTCGCAATTTTATTATAGGGTGTACACCCAAGATAATGAAAACATACGATCACACAAAGACTTGTGCATGAATGTTTACAGCAGTATTTTTGTAATAGCCACAAGCCATCAACTGATGAGTGGACAAAAAATAAGATGTAGTATAGTCATATAATGGAATACCATTCAGCATTAAAAAGAGATAAAAGAAGGCCATTGAGACGGCTCAGCCAGGAAAGGCACTTGCTACCAAGCCTGGTGACCTGAGTTCAAGCCCTGGAACCCACATGGTAGAAGGCGAGAACTAAGTCCTGGAAATTGTCCTTTGACCTCCTCCATATGTGGCTGTGGAATGTACACACAAACACACACACACACACAATGCAATTTTTAAAAAGATACATGAAGTACATACTTTGTGGAAAGACCCTGAGAACATTGTAAAGACATGAAAGGCCACCTATTGCATGATTTCATACATATGAAATGTCCAGAATAGGCATATTCACAGAGGCAAAAAGATTAGCGCTATGTGGGGAGTGGTGTAGAAGAGGGAATAGAGAATGACTGATGGATCTGAGGTTTTTTTTTGGAGGTGATAGAAATGTTCTAGAATTGGATAGTGGTGATGATCGTACACCCTTATGAATGAACTAAAAGACACTGAGTTATGCACTTAAAATGATGAGTTCTATGTTATATAAAATGCTTGTAAATAACCTAATTGAGGGCTGGAGAGATGGCTCAGCCGTTAAAGGCTAGGCTCACAACCAAAAATATAACCTAATTGAAAAAAAAAAAAAAGGAATCAGTACATACAAAGTACTTAAAAGGCTGCTGAGTCCGTGGTAAGCCCTGGGAAGTGTTAGTCATTCAGTTTCAACTCCTTTAGATTCATGGACTGACCCAGACAAGGAAGAAGGAACCATCATCCTAACAGGGTGTGGCCCTTAGAGATTATTTTATTATTCAAATTTTTATTTATATGTTGTATGTGTATGAGTGTTTTACCTGCATGTATGTCTATGCACCATGTGTGTACCTGGTACCCTTGGAGACCAGTGGAGGGTGTCAGATCCCCTGAAACTGGAGTTAAAGATGATTGTGAGCTGTCACATGGGTGCTGGGAATTGAACCAGGGTCCTCTGGAAGAGCAGCCAGTGCTCTTAATGGCTGAGCCATCTGTCCAGACCATTATTACTATTATTATTATTATTATTATTAAGATTTATTTACTTTCAGTTTTTGTGTACGTGTGTGAACCTGTCTGCCTGAGTTGGTACATCAGTGAAGGCCAGAAGAGGGAATCAGACCCCTGGAAGTTAAGTTACAGGCTGTTGTGAACTGCCGTGAGGATGCTAGGCCCCAGGTCCAAAATGGCATGTGGTCCTAATTGGTGAGCCATCTCTCCAGGCTTAAGATTATTTTATCTTATTTCTTTTGAGGCAGGGGGCCATGTGGCTCAGGCTGACCTTGAACTGGTTACATAGTTGAGAATGACTTTGAACTCCTGATCCTCCTGCCACCACCTCTCACCGCAGGGGTTACAGGCCTGCAGCACCGCGCCTGGCTTCTTATGATAGTTCTTGTTACTACCATAACAGACGATCACACAATGCCTTACCTAACAGCCAGAGGTCTGGAGTGGTTGATTCATCAAGTTGTCAACAGAGAGCAGGGTTCCTCCTAGAAACTCTAGGAAGAGCCTGTTCTGGCCTACTTCAATCTGAGGCTTTTCCTGGCTCTGAGCTCCCCCACTGTGCTGGCATCACCAGACCACCCTCTCTGGCCTCTGTTCTTCTTCCTTCTTCTTTAATGAGTTTGTGATTAAAGGGGTCAATGGATAATGTGGGATAATCTTCAGATTTCAAGATTCGTAATCATGTCTGACAAGTCCCTTTTGCCATATAAGGGAACACATTTCACAGCTTCCTGTAATTAGGATGGGCACATCTCTGGGAAGTCTCCCAAGCCGCTTAAAAGAGAAGTTATCTAGTGGATTTGAGTGTTCTGGGCCTTAACTGTAATCCCTTTCATCTGCAAAGGGCTTAGAATCCTTCTGTATGACACTTTTTTTCCCCTCCTTGAATTGATTCTGGAAATCAATGAGGTAAGTACTGAGCCCACGCTGTAAGAGGGGGAGCAGCCCTCAGGGGAGGCACTGAGCCAGGTCACGCAGATACAAAGAGACTCGGGTCCAGAGCTTTTATTATTTTGTTTTTAAAAATGTTTACTTACTCATTTTGAAGCATGGTCTCACTATATAGGTCAGGCTGGCCTGGAATTCAGAGACTCACTTGCCTCTACCTTAAGTACTGGGATTAAAGGGGTGTGGCTCCATGCCCAGCTAATTTTTTGCTTCTAAAAAAATACGTTTTATAAGTTATATTCACTTGCTGTGTGTGCATACTTACACATCAGGAGACCGAGGGCAGTCTGCAGAAGCCAGTTGTCCCCTTCTGTTAAGTGGATTCCAGGGAATGAACTCTGCCTTGGCAGCTCATGCCTTCACCCGCTGTGCCATCTCATTGGCTTCAGAACTTTTTTATTTATTTGCTTTTGAGACAGGGTCTCGTGTAGCCCAGCTTAGTCTCAAACTCATTGTGTAGCCGAGGATGACAATGCTGAGATTACAGGCATGCTACCTTTATGCGGTATCGGGAATGGAAGTCAGGACTTCATGCACACTAGGTCAGTACACCACCAACAATCCAGCCTCATCCTCAACTCCCAAATTAATGATGCCTCTCTCTTTTTTTTTTTTTTTTTTTTGTGAGACAAGGTTTCTCTGTTTAAAAGAGCCCTGGCTGTCCTGGACTTGATTTGTAGACCAGGTTGGTCTCGAACTCACAGAGATCTACCTGCCTCTGCCTCCCGAGTGCTGGGATTAAAGGTGTGCACCACCACTCATGGCTGATGCTTCGTTTTTTGTTTTGTTTTGTTTGTTTGTTTGTTTGTTTTTCAGCACTGGAGATAGAACTTAGCACCTGGTACATGCTAGGCAAACACTCTATCACTGTGCAGTATCCTCTATAAGGATTTCAGAGGTTTTTATTCAGCTCCCCCACTCACAGTTCCCCGATGTTTGCTTCCAGAACAATGTGCTCCTGGTGCATCAGGCTGACTCCTCAGGTATCTGACAACCTAGAGGACAAAGCTCCTCAAAGTGAACCTGTTCCCACAGTCTGGATGTGTCCTCAGTAGGCAGTCCTGTGACTAGAACCAGGAGGGTGGGATGTGGGCAGAATGGATCCCCTTGGCACAGAGCTGCAGAACTTGGTGTCCATCCATCTGGGACATGTCCTTCACAGCCGCTGAGGCTGGAGCCCTGTTTGCCTGGAGCACTCTTATTCTTAGAAAAGTCTTAGTGAGAATCTCTCATAATCACTCCAGTGTGGTTTATGGTTTTTCCTTGGGTGTTAATGCATGGGGTAGAGCTCCCCTGTCCCTACAGATGCTGGGGGAAGTTGCCATGGGACCTCCTGATGCCTCTCTGAGCACCTCTCCCCAACCCCACCCACCACGATGGTCTTTGTGTGCCATCCTATTCCAGGAACTGGGGTACACTGGATCTGGAAGCAAGGCCCCGGTCCCTGGCACATCTGCCTCAGTGGAAAGAGATGGAGGCTATGGAAGTGTGCATTCGATAAGGAATCAGAACTGGGTGGTGGGTGTGGGATGGGAGGTGACAGCAACCTTGTGTAGTCAAGGTCCCTGCTCTAAAGACCATAGCCCGGGGCTGGAGAGATGGCTCAGAGGTTAAGAACACTGGCTGTTCTTCCAAAGGTCCTGAGTTCAATTCCCAGCAACCACATGGTGGCTCACAACCATCTATGATGAGATCTGGTGCCCTCTTCTGGAGTGAATGTGTACATGCAGGCAGAACACTGTATACACAATAAATAATCTTTAAAAAAAAAAAAAAAAGACCATAGCCCAAGTAGGGGCAGAAGTGGGATGTGAGCACAGGCTTTGCTCCAGAGTGTCCATGAGCCTCACCTTCACTCTAGGTGGCCTCCAAAAAGTCTGTTCACAAATGAAAAAATGGCATGGTGGCACACATCTATAATCCTAGTCCTGAAGAAGCTAAGGCAGAGTCAGTTGTGGTTCGAGGCCAGCCTGAGCTATAAGGCAAGTTCAGCATTAGCCTGAAGCCATATAGCAAGACCTTATCTCAAGGAATTAAAAAGGGGGAAAATAGGAGTTCTGTATGTGAGACTGGAGTGAATCCACTCTGGAGATGGTGTCTAGCTGTCTTCTGGGTTGAGACTAGTGTGAGGTTCCCACTGAGTATCAGCCAAGCAGGAATACAGTAAGGGGACAGTGGCCTGATGTCAACTTTAGTGAGGGTGGCAACCAGATGTGAGACCAGCTGTGGAGAACAAGAGAGCTCTGTGTGTGGGCGGCATGGGGATAATCAGGGAGTGGGGCAAATGTTTTTAGAGGTTTGAAAGAAGTGGGGAACCAGAGGGCAAGCCATCTGTGAAAGGCTTGAGGTCAGATGACCCCATCTACAGCTTTGAGAGGTGACTGTCCCCAGGGAAGTACATGATACAGTTGGGTGGATTTCTATCCAAGGTTGCACTTGGCTGGGTGGAAATAGGGACACAAAGCAGGCGCCTTTACATCCCAACTTCTGTAAACACAGCCACAAGCTCCTCTTCCCTGAGCTGGAAGAAATTCCTCGGGGCTGCCACCAGGCAGGAGGCTGAAGGAACCTCACTGGCTAAATGTTGCTGCTGTGCCTTTAACTACCACTTCCTCATCTCCACAGTTTTGACTCTAGGTACCTGTTGTGTGATTGTCTAGAGTGCCTGCCACCAATCCTGTCTACTGCACTCTTAACCTGGGTGGCCCACTTCAAACCCTGTGTCCTCCAAATCTTGGCTGGTCTCCTCCTCCAATTCTTAAGATGCACTTGGTCTTGTCGGCCCCTCTTCCCAGCATGTACAATCTGTTTTTAGGACACCCAGTTCTAGCTCCAAGGCACACTGACCTTGTCCTGCCCCCACCCATGGGTACATGAATGAGCTTCAGGGAATCCCTGCGGTTGAGTGGAAATAATGTGCAAAATTAAATATAGGGCCTCTGTGAGGTGGCTCAGAGGGGGAAAAGAAATTGCCACCAAGCCTGATGACCTGAGTTTGATCTCTGGGTCCCACATGGTGGAAGCAGAGAACTGACTCCTGAAATTGTCCTCTGACCTCCACACATGTGCTGTGGTACATATTCCTACACAAATACATACATACAAGAAAGAAATGAGCTGTGAGGTGGCAGCATACACCTTTAATCCCATCACATAGGAGACAGAGGCAGCAGGATTTCTGATTTTCAGGCCAGCCTGGACTACAGAGTGAGTTTCAGAACATAGAGAAACCCTGTCTTGAAAACCCATATAAATAAGAAGAAAAAAGAAATATGGTATAAAAAAAAATCCAGGTGGTATTTTGGTGCACACCTTTAATCCCAGCACTCAGGAGGCAGAGGCCAGTCTGGTCTACACAGTAAGTCCAGGACAAGTAGGACCACACAGTGAAACCCTGTCTGGAAAAACCAAAACTTAAAAAGAAATGTGAAGAGCTGGAGAGATGGCTCAGAGGTTAAGAGCACTGGCTGTTCTTCCAAAGGTCCTTTGAGTTCACTTCCCAGCAACCACATGGTGGCTCATAACCATCTATAATGAGATCTGGTTCCCTCTTCTGGAGTTTAGGCATTCATGCAGGCAGAATACTGAATACATAATAAATAAATAAATAAATGAATACTTAAAAAAAAGAAAAAAGAAAGAAATGTGAAGATGAATTGATTTTAAAAAATCGACGATTGAGCCGGGCGGTGGTGGCGCACGCCTTTAATCCCAGCACTTGGGAGGCAGAGGCAGGCGGATCTTTGTGAGTTCGAGGCCAGCCTGGTCTACAAAGTGAGTCCAGGACAGCCAAGGATACACAGAGAAACCCTGTCTCGAAAAACCAAAAAAAAAAAAAAAAATCGACGATGATTTTCCTAGCCCAGTCTGTCATTAGAGAGACTTCCTCTAGCAGCTAATGGGACAATTGTGGAGACCCACAGACAAACATTAAGTGGAGAAAGAAAACCCAGGTTGTAGTTCTCCACCAAGTCTCTTCCATTAGAGCCCAGGGAACCCCTGTGGAAGAAAGAAGGGGAGGAGGAATTGTGAGAGTCAGACGGGTTGAGAACACTGGAAGAGGATGGCTCTCGGAATCAACTAAGCAGGGCTCATGAGGACTTACAGAGACTGAAGCAGCTCATGGAGCCTTGGAGGGTCTGTGCTAGGTCCCCTGAATATGTTATGTTTTTTGGCTTGGTGTTTTGGGGGGACTCTTGATAGTGGGAGTGTCTCTGACTCCTTTGCCTACTCTTGGACCCTTTTCTTCCTACTGGGTTGCCTCACCCAGCCTCGATGTGAGTGTTTGGTGCCTGGTATTATTGTATTATGTTTGATTGATTTCCCTGGGAGGCCTGATCTTTTTGGGGAGGAAGGAAGGGGAGGGGAAAGTGGATTGGGAGGAATGGGGGAAGAGGAAGCTACAGTTGGGATGTACTGCATGAGAGAAGAATTTAAAAATATAAGTAAAGCCTATCTCTTGGTAGGAAAAGCCCCTTGCTCCAACTGTAGACAGAATGCTGTCCAAAAAGGACAAAACCTGGAAGCAGGTAAGTCAACAGCCTAGCTCTGCCAAGACAGGGCAGGTAAGTCCTTCATAACCCCTGCTCTACAATCAATGTCTGTCAGAGAAACGGGGTCAAACGACTAAAGATCGATGCTGTAATGTATGGAGAGAAAATGAGAACTGTCCAGGCAGCCACTGGTATGTCATTTCTTAGTTTGGGAAGCTGCAGGCCCTGTACTTCCTATAAAATCAGGTATATTTATCCCTCTCGGGTCTCTGAGGTGGTTGAAGAACAGATAGCTAGAGTCTCATAATTAAATTTTGAGTTGTTTAGAAGTCAAGAGAGTGTTATAGATCTAAGAAGATACTTTTAAAATTGTGTTGCAGCCGGGCGGTGGTGGCGCACGCCTTTAATCCCAGCACTTGGGAGGCAGAGGCAGGCGGATCTTTGTGAGTTCGAGGCCAGCT
>CAJQZJ010001558.1:1039209-1082376 GCA_907164525.1 Lophiomys imhausi
AGGGAGGGAGGGAGGGAGGGAGGGAGGGAGGGAGGGAGGGAAGGAAGGAAGGAAGGAAGGAAGGAAGGAAGGAAGGAAGGAAGGAAGGAAGGAAGGAAGGAAGAAAGCAGATGCACTTGGAAATTTGAGATAACAGGAAAGGACATCTCAACATCTATAGGCAACGACTCCAAGTATGAGAAATGTTTGGCTGGCCTAGGAAGTGAAACCCCAGTGGTTGATGCATGGGCAGGGCAGATGGCGGGGCGGAGTCTGGAGCACTCAAGCCAGGAGAAGTGGTCAAGGCATGGTCAGCCAGATGCGAGCTGGGGATGCAGGGAAGCCTGAAAGCTGGTGGGTAAGCAGTGGTCTAGGGCAGAAGCATCTGGGGAGTCTGGGTAGGGAATCCTACGGGGCGGCCTAGTTACTACTATCCCCATTCCAGTCACTCAGCCTGGTCCAGCTCCTGCAGCTAGCTAGCTACCCTCTGTCCTACCCTGCCCAGCTGATGACGCCTTGGTTCTCTCTAGCGCCTCCTGTGACGTCAAGAGTCCGATCCGAGCATTCTCAGGATCTGCGAGCTTGCGGAGCCGCTGGCCTGGCGGCGCGCGAGGTCCTGATGAAGACGTCTAATGACAAGCTGTCACCCCCGCCCAAGATGATCGGTGGGTGCGCGGCACCGCGCGGGGCGCTGGTTGCTATGGACGCCGCAGCAGCCGCTTCCGGGTGGAGTCGCGGGGGGCGGGGGTGTGCCGCGGTGCGCAGTCACCTAGGGGGTGGTGAGCGCAGGGCCACACTAGTAACCTGGCACGGCACCATGAAGGCCCTCAAGAAGGAATCCCGTCTCAAAATACCAGCCAGCAGGGTCTTGGAGACTGCAGAGAGCGTCAAAGGTTGGCGCTGGAGGCCTTGGGCGCTCAGGAAAACCCGACAGGGTCGATTGGGCTGGGGCTACGGTTAGGACAGTTCAGATGCGAGGGAGGGTCACTGGGACTATGGAGGACAGGACACAGGCAGAAATCTCAGAAGGGAGGCACAGCGCCCTGGACCTTGGCGGTAGTGATATGACAAGTGAGGGACTAACAAAGGGGCTTCAAAGGCCAGGGGCAGGGGACAGCCTTGGACAGGAGGAGTAAGAGACCTCCACGTCAAACCATATCTTAGGGTGGTGCAGGGGAGAGTCTCCCTAGATGAGATGCCCGAGAACCAGGGAGCGAGCACCTGATGAGGTTCTTGTGAACTGAGGCAGAGGTCACCTAAGAGTCATGCTGGGCAAAACCCACAAGTAAAAATAACGACAAAAACCCTAACTCTATTGGTTTCAGAGTGCCGTTTATTTACCACCACCTGGCCTTTCTAGCCTCATGACAGATGGCCAGTTTAACATGGACTACTACGGTGAACGCTGCCATTTGCAAACCACTCCTGCTGAGGATGAAACCCAGGGGCCCTGTATATGCCAAATAAGCATTCTGGTACTAACCTTAGCCTTGTGCTGTTTTCATTTTCGGAGCTCCTGTGTGGACAGTGGTAGACACATAAGTATCAATATTGTGACCCCAATTCTCCAGACACACAATCAAGTGAAGACCCAGAGGCGTAACAAAAGACTTATAAACACAAATATGGATGGCTGCCTATACAAGTTGTGAACGATCAGAGCTTCTGAATTAGACCTTGGTTGGGAGACTTAGAGGGCAGGATTTTCTGAAGTAGATGGCATATGTATGGCAGATTAAAGAAAAAGACAAGCAAGGTGTGGTGGCACACTCGGGAGGCAGAGGCAGGCAGATCTCTGTGCGTTCAAGGCCAGCCTGGTCTACAAAGTGAGTTCAGCCAGAGCTACACAGAGAAATCCTGTCTCAAAAAAAAAAAAGAAAAAAAAAGAAAAGAAAGAAAGAAAGAAAGAAAAAGACAAAAAGGAAAGATTTGCTTCTCTGGGTTTGGAAAGCAGTGTGAATTCATGGATCAATGAACCAGAGGACTGTGTGCAGGTGGGCAGGGGCCAGACCATGAAAGGGCTTCCCATGTAAAACCACAAAGTCTTGGTGTGTGACCTTGGAGGCCCTGAGGGGACCCAGGCTCCTAGGCCTGGTGCAGCACACTGTGAAAAGAGGGGCAGGCCAAGAGTCAGTAGTGTCCCCTGGGAGGCCCAGAGAACTAACGAGACACCAGTGAGGTTTTTTTTTTTTTTTTGACTTTCTTTTATGTTTCTTTATAGTATAAAAAGCTGGTGCTGTTTCATGACATACTTTTAATAGTTAGGAGAGAAGGAACGAGAGGAAAAAAAAACCATCGGTTCCCTCTCCCAAGGGCAGCCAAGGGCTATCCTAGCCACTGCCTCATGCTCACCTGCTTTCAGGGCGATCTTAATCAGATTTGAACTTTCTGCTGTAAACAAATCAAGGAAGGATTTTTTTTTTTTTGCTGTGTATTTGTTTTTAATAAGGGAAGGATTCGGTTTGTTAAATAGTCTTTGAGTTAAGATCATGTGCCAGAGTGAGGAGGGAAAATACAAAGTGTTTAACATACAAGGTCCCTTTCTCTTGGACTTTCTTAGAAGCTTCTAGTGTAGTGCACCTGCCTCCCCGGTGTCACGTGTCCAAGTCCACAAATGTGATCTTGTAGTCTTGTGCTGTGAGTCTCTGAAACTCTGGTTTGTGAGCTTTATAAAGGTAAGCAAACATGATGGGGAGCCTGTTTAGAGACCTGAACTCCCTACTGAGTCCTGTGGCTCTCTCCTTGGCCTTGTTGCTCAGCTACAAATAACACCAGATGCCCCTTCTACTCCAAGGATAGTTCTGCTCTGGTCAGGACTATTCTACCTTGGTTCCCTCAGCTCAACCCTGAAGTCAATTTCCCAAAGACTTTCAGCAACACTGAAAAGAATGACATTTTATGAAAGACATAGAAGCAATCAGATCCTATCTTCCACCTCTCGACCGACCGACTGTCCCATTCAAAGGGGCTTGTGTCTGATCCCCTCAATTGTCAGGACAGAGAAATGCCAGCTCGCCAACAGCCCCACTCAGCTTGGATTTCCAGAACAAAGCACATGAGCCTCAGGTCCTGTCTGCCTGGTCTGCCTCCAGTCTGTCTCTATCTTCGTCACTGGATGGGTCATTCTGAAATGCCACTGTCAGCACTCCCCTCACCTGTATGAGGCGTCAGATGCCTGATCTGGATTTCATTTAATATCCACTACAAAAATATATGCATATTATTAAGTTCATGCCAGAGATAATTCATTGATCACCAATTTTTGTTTTGTTTTGGGATAAGGTCTCCAAGCCACCGTGCTCTGTTCTCCCTCATTGGTATCAGCAGCCCTACCTCCCCAGCAAGCTGTCTGGGTTGCCCTGCCACATTCAGCCAGTTCATACTACAGCCTTACCTGTGACACCACCATTTGGAGGTCCACCATGCAAAACATCCATCTCCTCCAGCTCCTCCAGGCTGCAAAACTGTCACTGTAGCTATTCCTTGAATTTCCTTTAGGGTCTTTAACTTTGTGACCGGCATGGTTGTTCTTTGAATGTCTAATCAGACCTAGTAGAGTAGTAGAGTTTTTGTTGTTGTTGTTTTTCACCCAGGCATTCACGTTATCACCGTGCATTTGTTTCCTTTGGGAAGAACCATATGGCAACCTTTGTTCTAGCTCCTCTGTCCTTTACAGCATGTAGAAGGTAGTTAGTGAGCCAGGCATAGTAGCTCACACCTATAAACCAGCACTGAGAAAGGTGAGGCAGGAGAACTGCCATGAATATGAGGTAAGCCTGGGCTAGATAGTTCCAAGACAGTCTGAGCTAGAAGGAGAAACTGTCTCAAAACAAAACAGCCAAAGAAGGTACTTGGTGGATAGTCTCTAGGATGGACTTCACTTTAAAATTCATGCGCCAGCTTAATGAATATTTAATCAACCAGAACGCATACCATACTCTGACTGTGCAGAGTGACATTTATTGTGATCCACTCAAGGTAGCTCAAACCTCAGCTCTTTCAAGGAGTGCTTCAGTCTCAACCAATCAGGGCCCCTGTTGCTTGCTGAGAGTGGTGAGAGCTTTGGCCTCAGGAATCTTCAGCAGTGTTGAATGTTTGTGTTTCTGTCTATCTTCCAGTGATTGTAAACCCATCAGTGAAAAGCACTTCTGGAGCTGTTTAGTCCCTAGGGAGGATGTGGACCAACCAAGGTGATGGACAGAAGGAACTAATGTCCTGGAAAGCATAAATAATATGGAAACATTTCTTTTCTCTTCTCTTCCTCTTTTCTTTTTTTTTTGGTTTTTTGAGACAAGGTTTCTCTGTGTAGCCCTGGCTGTCCTGGACTCACTTTGTAGACCAGGCTGGCCTCGAACTCACAAAGATCCGCCTGCCTCTGCCTCCCAAGTGCTGGGATTAAAGGCGTGCACCACCACCACCCGGCTTCTCCTCCTCTTTTCAAAACAGGGTTTCTCTGTCCTGGAACGCACTCTGTAGATCAATCTAGCTTCCTCTGCCCCCTGAGTGTTGGGATTAAAGGTGTGTGCCACTACTGCCCTGCATGGAAACATTTCTAAAAGCAGATCTTTGTCTGGGCTGCCACCCGCTTTCATGTTTTTATAGAATGGGAGAGAAGTAAAAAATCAGAAGGCAAGTCTATCTAGATGGGGGCCAGTAATCTCAGTGCTCAAGAGGCTGAGGCAGGAGGATGGCAAATTCCAGGCCAGTCTGGGCTTCAATAGGAGGAAAAAAAAAAAGCTAAATCAAAACTCAAAACTGAGTCTCCAGGTGTGGGGGAAGATCTCAGATGGAAATGGGGTCAGATTGCTCAGCTCTGCGTGTGTCGGAGCATGTGTGCTTTGTGCAGAGACGCCCCCGAGCTACCTCTCCCATGGAGGAGATAGAGTTATGTTTGGAATGTTTTTTTTTTTTTTTTTTAGCCACCTGAAATGTGGACATTTCCTTAAAAAAACAAAACAAAAAGCCTACTTTGAGGCCCTGCCTTGTTGTTGCAGTGGTGTGTTCTCTTGAAGACTAGAGCACTTTAAGAAGCAGTAGGTAAAACCAACATGTTGTTCTAAACACCCTGGCGGCTGAGTTTAGGTTCTCCTTTGATTGTTTTGTATAGATGTTTACATTAAACCCTTCTTTCTCAACCAGAGGAGGAAAAGATGAAATTACCAACCAGAGGAGCAAGGTGTGCGTCTGAAAGAGTTAAACCACCTCTCTGGAGGCAGACAGAATGTGTCCTAGTCAGAGGGCCCATGGCTGCCACTTATGTGGCACAAACTCTCATCTCTGCATTTTTCTGCAGTGGCATGGGCCACTTCTGGCATCCGGGATCTCTGGCTTCAGTAGCCCCTTAAATAATCTTGTCCTCAATTTTGGACCCCTAGGCTGTCCCTGGCCCAGACACTGCCCTCGGGATAGGCTGAAATACCTTGCATGGATCACTAAGGTCTTTGTGACATGGCTCCTACTTCCTCTTGCCTTTCTGTTTCCCACCCCTACCTCACTCCACTCCAGTGATTTCATAGTGCATGCTTTGAGTTCCAGAGGTTCTCCCTCCTCCCTGGCCTCTAGGCCTCTTGGCACTGTTCACTCTGGAAAGTTTGTTTCCTTGTGAGGCTTCTCTTTCTCCTTTACTCTCAGTAAGAATATCACCTCTTAAAGGAAGCTCCCATAATCACTCCTTAGCCTGGGTTGGGCCCCCTGAGTGCCCTGACTATTGTTCCAAGATCAGTCTGCTTGACTGTTCAGTCTCCTGTGGCATTTTCACCCCCAAGGGAAACTTCTTTGTCTTCCCAGTACCTCATCATTTAGCTCTGGTTGGCCTGTTTTCACTATATAGACCAGGCTGTCCCGAAACACAGAAATTCTCCTGCCTCTGCCTCCCAAATGCTGGGATTAAAGGTTTCTTTCTTAAAAAAAAAAAAGTTTTATTTTATGTATATGGATGTTTTGCTTAAGGTCTATATGTATACCACGTGCATTCCTGGTACACACAAAAGTCAGAAGAGGGTATTTGCAGCACCCCTAGGATTGGTGTTGCAAATGTTTTTCAGGTGACAGGCAGGTGTTAGGAATCAAACCCGGCTTCTGTGAAAGAATGACAAGTTAGCCGGGCGGTGGTGGCGCACGCCTTTAATCCCAGCACTTGGGAGGCAGAGGCAGGCGGATCTTTGTGAGTTCGAGGCCAGCCTGGTCTACAAAGCGAGTCCAGGACAGCCAGAGATATTCAGAGAAACCCTGTCTCGAAAAAAACAAAAAAAAAAAAAAAGAATGACAAGTTGCCAGAAATCGATCAGGTCTTAAGACTCTGGTTAAAACTGGCATGGTAAGGCCATCTGGGTCTATATAGTGAATTTTAGGCCATCCAGGATGACATAGTGAGACCCCGACTCAAAAAAGAGAAAAAGAAGGCCAGTGCCAAACCACTGAGTGTGGTGGCACACACCTGTAACCTCAATACTTGAGAGATGGAGTTAGGACGATCATCAAGGTTATCCTGGGCTACATAGTGAATTTGAGGCCTGCAGGGGCTACATGAAAACCTTACCTCAGGGGGGAAAAAAATCAAAATTAGCTGGATGGTAGTGGGGTATAACTTTAATTCTAGCACTTGGGAGGCAGAAGCAAGAGGCTCTCAGAGTTCAAGGCCAGCCTGATCTACAGAGTGAGTTCCAGGACAGTCAGGAGGGCTACATAGAGAAATCCTGTCTTGAAAAACTAAAAATTAATTAAAATAAAAAAAGGGCTCAGGAGGAAGAAGTAGGTGGGTCTCTGTGAGTTTGAGGCCAGCCTGGTCTACAGAGCAAATTTCAGGAGAGCTAAGGCAACCCAAATCCTGTTTTTTTTTTTTTTAAAAAAAACAAACAAATAAACAAAGGGCAGGTATATTGGGGCACAGCTTTAAGTCTAGTACATAGAGACAGGTGGATCTCTAAGAGTTAAAGGCCAGCATAGTCTGCCTCTGCATGGTGAGTTCCAGGCCAGCCAGGGCTACATGGGAGACCTTGTCTCAATTCCCTCACCCCCAAAATTTTAAAAAAATGGTGAAAGAAATTTGATGCCTTCACCCAGGAGGCTAGGGAAACATCTGGTCTAGCTGCTCTAATCTATCAGGCACCAGAATCTCAGGTCTGAGTTTTTTGTTTTTTTTTTGTTTTAATAAATGTAATAAATTTTTAATAAATTTCCCAGTTCAACAGTGATAATGATGCTGTATTTGTAAAACAACTCACAGAAGATTGTGAAGATAATATTGAAATAGTAGTTGGGAGCTATTCTTTAGTCCAGTTTCTTTTTGTAAGTGACAGGAAGGTCCAGAGACATGAATCGATGTACATAAGGTCGTCCAACTTGAAGATGCCATGACCTGAAGTGGACCACTTTTCAGTCACCATGGCAACCCAGGGGGAGTAGGTGGGAGAGAACTCTCATAGCTTTGGACCACTGTGACAGCCTCTGCTGTCCTGTCCTGTCCAGGTGGATGGCTGTCTTGACCCTCTACCTATAAATTATATATATATATATATATATATATATATATATATAGTTTTATTTACTTGAACAGAAAGGTCTCACTATGCAGTCAAGGCTGGCTTCACATTTTTAAACTTTCTGCTTCAGTCTAGAAGAACTGGGCTTACAAGCCTCAGTCACCTCTCCTAGTTTTCATCATCTGTTGTGGTTTCAGGAATTGAACCCAAGGCATCACTAATCCGCGCATGCTCGCTAGGCAAGCACTCCACCACTGAGCTGCGACCTGAGCTCTCAGCTTATCATCTTATTTGTTTACTAAGATGTGCAGAGAGCTCTTGGGACATAACTCTTTTCTTCTCTCCAGAAAAGAAGCGGTTAAAGGCACCTGAACAGCCCACTCCCCCCATTCAGGAAGAGCCTGAGCCTGTCAGCAATGTCTTACAAGGAGATGACATTCTTGCCTTGGCCATTAAAAAAGAAGACTTGAAGAAGGTAAGGATTGAAGGTAGGGACCCCGTAGAGCACCAAGCCATACTCATGCTCCCTCCCATGTCATTGGCTTCCTGGTCCCAAGGAGTCATTGATACCATGCCAAAACAAAAAAGAAACAAAGTGCAAACATCCACCAAATACAAATTCTTTCACTTTACCATCTGAAGGAACTTACTGGAAGTTAGGTTTTCACATTTCTGTATGATTCTAACAGAACCACAAAATAATGAGATACCTTAAGGGCAAGTGGCATCATGCCATTTCCGCAGTCAGGCAAGTAAGGTCAAACATTGTGGATAGAAATGAACACAAGTCTGCTGAGCTCTAACCCTTCCCCTTACCTGTCAGTCACTCTTACTTAATCTGTCTGCATGTACCGGATGTCATTTTTTTCCCCTCCAGGTTACTCCTAAATCTCAGGTCTGTCTGTCATACAGGCATTTCCAGGACAGGATGTATGGATAGAGCTAGGGAAGCCGACTACTAGTCAGCCCCCAGGGATTCTACCAAGAACAGGGGTGTGCATGTGCATGTGTGTGTGTGTGTGTGTGTGTGTTCCTCCTTTTCCCAGGTAGCATTCTTCTCAGCTTTGTTTTTTAGCAACACGTTCCTCGGTCTGCAGAAACAGGAGAAAAGCCTGTCATTACACAGAAATTGATCATCCGTAAGGTCAAACCAAAGGACTCCAGCAGAAAGGTCTACCACTTGGTGGCTCACCCTGCTAATCCAGACGCTGCCACAAAGCCTCTGGACTACTCTGGTGGGTTCTGTTGCACTTGCATTCTTGAGTGGGTCTTGAAAGAAAACCCACTCTCCATCAAGCACATGCTGTGTGTGGTTCACAGCTTCTGTTTCTCTATCCCTCTTCCCCCTGACCCCAGGTCCAGGTGACAACTTTTTAAGCAGTGGCCAGATCCTGCCTCATCAGATCTTGGGGAGTCTCCAGGACTTTAAAAGAATTGCAGTGGCTAGAGGGAATACAGAGGTTTGTTTGTGTGGAGCTGTGAAGCCCAGAGAAGTTGCTGAAGCCATTTGTTCCCTGCAGAGTCAAAGGGGGGCATATGTGGAGATGGGAGTGCAGGGGTAGAGTTCTCAGATCAGTCTCTGGGCCTAGATGCTAAGTCTCCCTTTGGGAAGCAGTTGCAAGCCCACAGTAGCCAGTGGCCAGTTTAAGGCAGCTTTAACTGAAGGGGGATTTACTAAAAGGAACTCTTGGAGCGGGCCTTGTGGAGCTCTGGATAGACTGAAATCCACAATGCAGCAGAGCTCTGGGCCTGGCTCCTCACTCCCCTTCTTTGGAGACTGGATTGTTGAAGCATATGCTGGAGGGAGATGTCCTCCCAATGCCCCCTGTACCACCTTCATGCCCTATAGCTCTTCTGTCTCAGGTCCTTCACTTCTATTGGTCAGGGTACTAGGGACCCAGCTCAGTTACCCTGGAGGAAGTCATCAATTGTGAGGAAGAAAGCTACTCTGAAGGATGCTGACCTTTCTTGGCAGAAGGGACTTTCAGCATTCCCCAGGCTCTGGTTTGTTTCCTGTCGCTTGACAGCTGAAGAGGACAGAAACCAGGACCCTGGGGTCAGCACTTTCTCCCCTATTTTGTACTTTCCAGCTGGCTAAGCTAGTAAAAATTCAGCCCTGTTGGATGACCCTCATCTCAGCTAAACAAGAGCCAAAGCCAAAGGCCCCAAAGGAAGACAAGAGGCCTCCATGGGCCCCACCTCTTCAGCACAACTTCCTGAAGAACTGGAGGCGGCACATTACCTTGTGGAAGAAGCAACAGGAAGCCCTCAGTGGTAAGCTGAGCTGACCTGCCAGGCCTCCTTCTGGCACAGAGGGTCTTCTGTGTCTTCTCCCTCACCTGTCCAATAGCCTGGACTCAGACTGACTAACATTTGTGACATCGCTGTTGAGGGACTCTAGGTCTTAGGCCTCTCAGAGGGTTCTGAAATGAGCTCGAGAGTGGGCCGCCCAATTCATAGGGCCAGAGCCTGTGTGTTCTGTTTTGTGCAGTGGTCACAACCTTCCTTCTCCTTCTCTAGAGCACCTGAAGAAGCCAGCAGGCGAGCTGTTGATGCACACTGGGGAGAGCTACCGAAAGATCCAGGAGGAGCGGGAGCTCATTGACCGTGTACTTCCTACTCAGCATGACGGAAAAGTAAGGATGCCGGTTCCCAGGTTCCCAAGTACAAAGAGAGAGAGGGAGGGAGGGAGGAAGGAAGGGGGAGAGAGGAAGGGATAGAGAGGGAGGAAGGGAGGGGGAGAGAGGGAGAGATAGAGAGGGAGGGAGAGGGAGAGGGAGACAGGGAGGGAGGGAGAGAGGGAAAGAGGGAGGGAGGGAGGGAATGCACATGTGAATATGCATGCAGCAGTGCCAACTTGTCTCTGGTTACACAGTTGAGGAGAAAACAGCCTGTCCATTACCAAGCATCCTGAAGCCCCTGGGATCTTTATTGTATTATTTCATGTTCTGAGACCCCTCACTTTAATAATTCAGTCTGTGGTGGTCCCTGGTGGTCAGTTTATCATTAGAGTCTTTTTTTTTTTTTTTTTTTTTTTTTAAAGATTTATTTATTTTGTATACAGTATTCTGTCTGCAGGTATATCTGCAGGCCAGAAGAGGGCACCAGATTTCATTACGGATGGTTGTGAGCCACCATGTGGTTGCTGGGAATTGAACTCATGACCTCTGGAAGAGCAGCCAGTGCTCTTAACCGCTGAGCCATCTCTCCAGCCCCCATCATTAGAGTCTTAATGTTTGTCTCAGAAAGGCTTATACTCGCCGGGCGGTGGTGGCGCACGCCTTTAATCCCAGCACTTGGGAGGCAGAGGCAGGCGGATCTTTGTGAGTTCGAGGCCAGCCTGGTCTACAAAGCGAGTCCAGGACAGCCAGAGCTGTTAAACAGAGAAACCCTGTCTCGAAAAACCAAAAAAAAAAAAAAGAAAGGCTTATACTCTGATTTTTGGTCTAACCAAGGCCCAAGAACTGTGCTGTGTTTTGGTACATCAGTGAGCACCTGAGCTGTGACGAGCTCACCCCATCTTTCTGGCATCTTGAGAACAAGATGCCCACTCTTCTGCCATTGGGTCCTAGTGGATACTCCCACCAGACTCTGGCTGAGGTACGGAGGTGACCTCACTGCTCTGTCTTTCCTTGTCGGGGCTTTAAGGCGACCAATTGGTTCTGGAGTCCACTGGAATACTTGGGGGACGAGATGATGGGTCTTCTCTTGAGCAAAACAAAAACTCAGCGTGGCCTGCTGGAGCCCATCACACACATCAGGAAGCCCCACTCCATTCAAGTGGAGACTGGTAAGGAACAGGGCCCAAAGCCATTAGCTTCTTGTAGCTGGTGCTGGAGGCCAGGCAGTATGGTGGTGTTCAGCATGGCTGTGGCCCAAATCCTGGTTCATTTGGCTTTGTGCAAATCACAGGCTCTACCTGGTATCCAGTTCCTACCACAGTGAAACTGGTAGAGGTGGTAAGGGCAGCTAGGATCCTGGCCGTCCATCCATCCTTTCACCAGCCTCATGCTGTTGAGTCCCTGGAATGTGACTTAGTCTATACAGAAATGAGCTGTCAGTGTAAACCAGTTTGGGGAAAAAAAATAATTATTTTAGTACTCATTTTTATATTGATTGCATATTGGAACAATGTCTTCATATTAAATAAATACACTAAAAGTTAAATGAAGTATGCTAAAATGAATCTCACCTAGAGCTGTTTAACATTTTCTTTTTTTTTTTGGTTTTTCGAGACAGGGTTTCTCTGTGTAGCCCTGGCTGTCCTGGACTCAATTTGTAGACCAGGCTGGCCTCGAACTCACAAAGATCCGCCTGCCTCTGCCTCCCAAGTGCTGGGATTAAAGGCGTGCGCCACCACTGCCCGGCTTGTTTAACATTTTCAACATCCATCTAGAAAATTTGAAATAACACACATGGGTTGCATCTATGGTTTGTATTATACTTCTATGGGGTAGCCATACTTCAGATCCCTTCAGCCTGCGTGGATTCACACCCCAGCTGTGCTGGCTTTCTGGATTTCTACGAGGTATTTGGCTCCCATTGTCCTTGATTTTAAATCATAGGGCTGGAGAGATGGCTCAGCGGTTAAGAGCACTGGCTGCTCTTCCAGAGGTCATGAGTTCAATTCCCAGCAACCACATGGTGGCTCACAACCATCCATAATGAAATCTGGTGCCCTCTTCTGGCCTGCAGATATACCTGCAGACAGAACACTGTATACATAATAAATAAATCTTTAAAAAAAAAAAGATTTAAATCATAAGGGTTGTGAGAGGATCAAAGGAGACATCATATGCAGTAAGGGGTTTTGGCTCTTTGCTAAGACTCGACAGAAAGTAGTTGCTGCTGTTACTGTAATTCAAAGATTTGGCTGTCTGCTACCTGATTTTGTGGGATTCCTGTATAGCGTTGCTAAGGAGGTATAGGACCAGAGAACTGAAGTAGAACTACCCCTCAGAAACTGCTAAGGGTCTTCCAACTCCACTCTAGGATTACCAGCCCAGAAGGATGCTTGGTACCGATACACCTGGGACCGGAGTCTCTTTCTGGTCTACCGACGAAAGGAGCTACGGAGTATCATGGCAGAACTGGATTTCAACCAGCAGGTTGCTAACGCCTTCACACCCTGTCCTGAGGAGCTTTGGGTGATACCTGCCAGTCAGCTCATGCTCCTTCTTTCTACTCCTCTTAGGATATCGATGGCCTAGAGGTGGTGGGCCATGGGAAGCCCTTCTCATCTGTCACAGTCGAAGACTTTTCGCCATTTGAAAAGAGCCAGAAGAGTTCCTCCGAAGACACAGTGTTTCTGTGAGTCTGAGCCCCAGGGGAGGGTGTGTGGGGGATTGGAGAACATGCTTGCCCTTATATTCATTAGTATCAGAGGGCAGGCTTTTCTCTCTGAAATTAAAACCAGGATGGTTTCATCCCAGCATTGCCAGTAGCTGCCTGTCTCTCCTCTAACCCTTTCCACTGTCTCTGCCATCATTGTCTTCCACACCTGGACCCTAGTGGGGACTGCCCAGACATCACCATGCTATGTAAATGTTCCTACCCCCAGATCCCTCCACAGCTATGCATAGGGAGTAACCCTGGAGAGAGAGCTTGAAGAGACCCACCAAGACTGATTGAGTCTCCTCTGTGTCCATGGTTCCAAGTGCTGTGAGTGCTCAGCCTCCAGGAAAATAAAGAATTGGTCTTTCTTACAGAGACTCATTGAACAGTGTCTCTGACATGGGCCCCATGCCTATTCTTGGCCCTTCGCTGCTGTTCTGTGGGAAGCCAGCTTGCTGGATCAGAGGCAGTAACCCACATGACAAGGTAAACTGCCTTTTCAGCGTCATGCACTTGCAGGAAGGGCCTCCCTCATGCGTGAGGCCCCAAGGTGACCGTGACAGTCATAAGGAGCCCACACAGTTTCTGACTTGTGTTTTTGATCTGATTGCACACTCCAAGGGCCTAAAAATGGTAACAGCAGCACTAACGCAGGCAAACGTGAGACCACAAGGCTCAAAAGAGAGCATTATTGGCCGGGCAGTGATGGCGCACACCTTAAATCCCAGTGCTAGGGAAGCAGAGGCAGGAGGATGTAACAGTAAATTTTTATTTATCATGCATATATTTACTAATATTTAACAATTACCTAACAATTGCCTATAAAATTCCTAAATCCTAAACCCAAACCCTAACTCTAAAACCTAGCACCTAAAACTTCTTAGTATCTATAATACGAACATTTAACATTAACCTAAGGTTTCTCAAAAGGATATTTTCCTCTGGGCTAGGGTCCTTATGGATGTCTGGCTTCATCAAATCTTTCAGTCCCAAAGTCTCTTAAAGTCTCTGAATTTCGTTCGTCAGATCCTAAGGCAGTTTATCAAGCAAGAATCGTCTTCGTGGTCTAGAGACCAATTATTTAGCATATGAAAGACTCCCAGGCTCACCTATTCAGATGTCTCAGGCCTGCACTGGTCCTGTTTCTGTGTTCTGTCCAATCCGAAGTCCCTGGCTCCGAGGGGAGTCAACTCTCCGCTTAAGCACTCCAGAATCTCTGGGGGAATTTGTCTGTCTCCAGACCCGAAACGGGTCAATATATGAGGGTGAAGGTTTCTGATGAGATTGATGCGTTTCTCTGCCAGATGAAGAGGAGGTGAAACAGAAAGAGGAGCCAACCCTCTGTCTGCATGAATCTTGACTTAAATATCTTCCGCAGAAGCTTTCACATGCTTTTCAAGTCATGCCCCTGGGCTCCATCTCTTCAAAAGCTTTTTGCAAAGGGGCATGAATTCACAGGCAGTCCACAGACCGAGATCTGGGGGCAGGGACCTCAGGGCATGTCCCCCGCCCCCAATCCTATGATCAAAGAAGTCATCGGTCCTTGGCCAGTTCCCAAGGACATGTCACTTTGGAAGTAAGTCTTTTATCTTAAAGTCCAGGCTTTGCTATTCCAAGTTCCCTATGTTATTAAATGCTAACAAAGAGATCCTACCATAGGAGGATCTCTGTGAGTTCAAACCCAGCCTAGTCTACAGAGCAAGTTCCAGGTCAGCCAGTGCTACACATACACACACACACAAACTTGTTCTAGGAAAACCATTTATTTATATGGAGTATGTGTTCATGCAGGCATACGTGGGCACATCCAACTATGTGTGAGCACATGTGTGGTTGCTAGTGCATATGTACTTGTGTGAACATATGAGTGTGGAGGCTGACATAGGCTGTCTTCCTCTCTCACTTTCCAGCTGACCTGACCAGGGTCTCTCACTGAACCTAGAGCTGATGTTCAGGCAAGTCTGGCTAACTAGCTTGCTCTGGAGATTCTGTCTCCACCTCCTGTGCATGGGGTTACAGGCAGGATGTCACATTCAACTGGCTTCTGGAGTTCAGATCTCCAGTCTTTAGGCTTGCAAATTAGCCTCTGAGTCATTGCTCCAATACCAGTTCCAGGACATTCTTCAGATGCAAAAGGAGCAGAAATGAATACTGGTGTAAAATGTTTCTCTTCTTAGTACTGGTAATAACCTCAGAGACAATTACCTGGAGAGTCTGCCACCACTCAAGGTGATCAAGTGCAGAGGGCCCATGTGAACAGTGGCCTGTCAGAGAAGTCATAGGAAATGTGGGGGTCAGTTGGTCAACCCAGGGCAAAACCTTTAGCAGGACACTGTTTATACCCTCTTCCTCCCACAGAAAAACATTGGAATTGCTGTCCATCTGACATTTGAAACTCTCGAAGGGGAAAAAACATCTTCAGAACTGACTGTTGTCAATAATGGCACTGTGGCCATTTGGTATGACTGGCGAAGGCGGCCCCAGCAGGATAGTTTCCAAGACGGAAAGAGAAACAGGATGCAGTGGTTTTACTTTAACAAGAAGGAAGGTACCCCCGAAGCTACCCTCCTCACCAGCTTCCCATTTGCCTCAGTGACTAGTTTAGTTTAGTTACTTCCTACCAACCCGTCTCCTCCTTCTCTCATGAAGTGTGTGTCTGTCATTCACATCTGTTGGGAAAGCAAGAGAACTCATAAGAATGCCCAGAGGGAGGAGCCATCAGGGAGCACAGACCTGGGGCAAGGATGGACATCTGTCTCCTGACTGACTCGATCTTTCCCAGCTCTAGCACTCCAAAGTCACACATTCCTGGAAACCTTATGGTCCTGAGAAACCAGGATGGCTGGTCACCAGATGTGGGCAGCTTGCCAGGCTTCTCCCTCACAACAGCCTCTGCCTGTCTCTCCCAGGTGTGATTCTGCCTGGGGAAACCAAAAACTTTACCTTCTTCTTCAAGTCTCTGAATGCTGGCATATTCAGGGAAACCTGGGAGTTTGGGACCCATCCTACCCTTCTGGGAGGCGCTATCCTGCAGGTCACTCTCCATGCCATCTCACTAACCCAGGACATTTTTATGGATGAGAGGAAGTTGCTGGAGGTAGGAGACCTCAGCCATGGGAACGGCATCATGGGGTTCCACTGGATTGCCTCCAGGGATCTTTATTTTTCCTATTTTGAGAGGAGACTTTTCTCACCACACAAACAGATAGCAAATACTGCCCAGCCCTTTATGATGTAGAAGATGGGAGGGCAGGCTAGGGCAGGACAGCAAATGACCCTCCCTACCTTGTAGCCCTGAGCTAGAAGGGAATGATATGAAATCCTGAGATGAAGGCTTCAGAAGTAGGTACTGAGTCCCAAGTAGGAACTTTCACACTGGGGCTGGAGTCCCAGGTAGAAATGGGAGACTTTACAGTGGGGCTGTATTTTGTTCACTGCTGTCCGTTACTGTGCAGTGGAGTGGGACTGAACTGACAAGACTTCCAGACCACAGGCAATGATCTAAATGACCAGCCTCAGCACCCTTTTCCATAAGCAGCCTCCCAGGGGAGAGCGATGTGAGAGCTGGGGGCTCTTTGTCCCCATTCAATCTCAGCGTGGCTCTCTTGTGCCATGCTTTGTGGGATTCTGTGCAAAGTTGGGCTTTTATGTAGCACCTACTATGCACAGCCACCTGGCTCAGGCTGGGGCTTGACCAGTGCCAATCAGATTGTAACTTTGATTAAGGTGGGGTTCACTGCATTTACTGTATGGAGAGACCAGTGTATGGAGAGATGCCCGTCTGCTGGGTTTCTATGACACTCACAGTGTGGCCAGGCCAGAGGAAAGTTCACTACTATTCTTTTTTTCCCCACAGACAGGGTTTCTCTGTGTATCCCTGGTTGTCCTGGACTCACTTTGGAGACCAGGCTGGCCTTGAACTCACAGAGATCCGCCTGCCTCTGCCTCCCAAGTGTTGGGATTAAAGGCATGTGCCACTATGCTTGGCTTTACTACCATTCTTTTATTTACTTATTTATTTTTATTTTTATTTTATGCACATTGGTGTTTTGTCTGTTTGTATGTCTGTGTGAGGGTGTCGGATCCCCTTGAACAGGAGTTTCAGACAGCTATGAGCTGCCATGTGAACACTAGGATTTAGAACCTGGGTAGTCTGGAAGAGCAGCCAGTGCTCTTAACCACTGAGCTATATCTCTAGCCCTTTATTACCATTCTTAACCGTGCCCAAACTGTGTATTCTGTCTCTACCCCTTCTTCCGGTTGGGGGTATTGGAGGGTCCAAATCCTATGCAGGCATGACTTTCTTCTGGGAATGGCCTCTGCTGGATCCCCTGACCTTAGGGGAAAATGGATATTTGGCAAGACCTGGGGATTTATGAGTCTTGAACTAATGGGTGTCTGTATAAGGAATCCAGACCTTATTCAAGAGTGTTCTCTTTCCTTGAGGATACATTGGCAATTGAGGGCCTAGGCTGCCATCTTGTGCATCTTTCCTTTCTCAGAGTAAGCTGGCTGCCCACGAGGCAATCACCATTGCGCAGAGCGTGCTGCAGGAGTTACTGAGGGGCATCTCGACTCCAGAGCGCATACCATCCCCTGTGGATGCCAATCTCACCGAGGAGGACTTGTTCCACTACAAGAATCCTCGGGTATGGGCTCTCCCTGTACACTTTGAGTGATTGTAGCAGCAAACCCTTCCATGTGCTGGAGCCTGTGCTGAGCATCTTCCATGAGTAATTTACTTCCTTACAGTGATCCTAAGAGATAACGGGTGTGATTTACATACTCATGAGATGTAAATACAAGAAACAAAGGCCCAGAGAGGTTAAGAAACATACCCAAGATAGTTCATAAGTGGGTGGATGATTACTGGGGCCAGAGCAGCACGTATTTCTTCATTTAAACAGCCTTTCTTGGAAGACCCAAATGCATGCACATGCATTAAACACACACACACACACACACACACACACACACACACACACACGTGTGCACACATGCACGCACACTCACACACACGCTCACTCACAACTCCCCCCCCACCCATCCTTTGCTGGCTTCCTCTTCTCTACCTCTCAGCCAATGGCATTGGGAGGAATCTCAGTGACTGGCATTGGTTTTGGGGTGAGCCTTGGCCAGGCTCTTTCTCACTTGTCCTCCCTCGTCTTGGCTGCAGTTCCATTACCAGCATCAAGTGGTGAAAAATCTCCACCAGCTATGGCAGCAGTACACAGAGGCCAAGGCAGGCCAGGAGGATCCCCTCAGCTCCCAAACTCAGCTTGCCCCAGTACCATTATTCTTTGTTGAGAAGGTCCTCGAAAACCCAGATCAACTGATGAACAGCAAGAACCCTGTCTCGGAGGCTCCACCACTGTCATCTCATCAGGAGACAGAGATCCTCAAGGAACCTCGAGAGTCCTTCCCACCTCAGAAGACTGCTATAGGCACCAAGAGTGTGCCTTGGAAGAGCATCATGGAGGAGATTCTGGTGGAGGAGAGCCCTGAGAGAGAGAATACCAGGAGCCCCTGGGAGCTGGAAAGCCTTCCCCAGCCTAAATGGAACCTTTGCCTGGAGGACTTCAGAAAGGTACCCTGAGACTCTGAAAGGGTTGGCAGAGGATGTCCCTGAGCATGCTGCTCCTGCCTGGAGCCAGCTGGGGAGGCTCCAGCAAGTCACCCTGCTTGGTCCTGTGGACATGTAGATGAAACCCGAGGGACCAGAAAAAGTAGTCTCTTGAGTCAAAGCTGTTTTATTTTTATTTATTTATTTTTTTAACAAGGAGCTTCTTCTGTGAAAACCCTGAAGAATGAGATTCATGGGAATAGATTTCTGAAGGGGGTCACAGGCTCCCATAAAAACATCTTCTATAGATTCTATTGCTCCTGGTTCCTGGCCCTCTGCCATGTAACCAGGCCTATCGCTAGAGAACACAGGGACCCTTGGAGTTCTGGTGCAGAATGGTTGCCTATGGTGTCCATGACCCTAACTAGGCAGTGATGACCTTCCCGGAGGAGCCCCAGAGAGAAGATGCCCTTATTCAGCTCAACAAAGCAGCTGTGGAACTGTGCCAGGAGCAGAAGCCACTGCAGTCTGACCTCCTGTACGAGATGTGGTAGGTCCCTTCCAGGAGATCACCTCCTTCCCCTTAGTAGCCCCTGGCCAGGGAGGGGACCTGGGAGGGCAGTTCCAGGACCCAAGAGGCTATGTTCCCCTTGAGCTCAGAATGTTAAGAAATGCTGCAAACGTCTCATTCTCTGAAGCCTGCTACAGCAGTCGCACAGCTGCCAGTTACTTCTCTGGGGAGCAGCCACAGCAGAACAAATAGTTTGCCTTTCTCCCACCCCCCTCTGCCCCTTGTCTTGTTCCTTCTGAATGAACAGAAGAAAGGGGAGCGGGGAAGCAGAGAACACTCAAGGAGAGAGGGAGCCTCAGAAAAAAGCCTCACTTCTCTGTTTTCAGCCTGCCCATTGCCTGTTTGGGACTTGTGTGGATAAGTTTTTTGCAATGCCCAGAACACAGTCTCAGGCGCCTGATGGCGGGAATCTCGTACAAGGCTCAGTCTTTCCTATGGAGCTGTACCCAAGTCTAGCTATCACTCCAAGCTGGCATTTAGTCTCTGAAGCAAGACCAAGTTCACTGGAGCCTCTTTAAGTCCTAGATCTTGGCTCTTGGTTACAGGCACAAGGAAGCCAGATTCCAACATGAACACTTGCATAATGTTAGGGAGGGTTGGCTGCTCGGTAACATGGCAATTTTCATGGTAGTTCTTGGCACTAGAGTCTTTAAAGGGACCTCTGAAGGTTCAAGGACAGATGAGAGGTGATGGTTTTTCTCCAATGTGTCTTTTCCTTTACACAGTTTACAGCTGTGGCGAGATGTGATTGACAGCTTAGTAAGCCAATCCCTGTGGCTAAGGGCTCTTCTGGGCCTGCCTGAAAAGGAGACCATTTATTTGGATGGTCCAGAAGAGCAAGGTCAGACATTGTGAGGTCTCACCTCTTGGTAGCCTTCCCCAGTCCTCTGCCCCATGGCAGTATTACTTTGGCTGTTTGTACCCTCATGGTAGATACTTGACTAAGTCCATGGTGGTGGGGCTCACCCATCCTATGTTACCAGGATTTGTGATTCAGATGTGGCCTTGGTGCTGCCCCCTTGTTTAAAGTCCCAGGGACTTTAAACAGAGCAGAGCTGGGGCTGAGCGGTCTTTTACCCTTGTGTCAGAGTCTTGTTCCGTAAGGTCAAGGAGGGCTCAAGAAAGCCCTCGTCCTCCCCTCCTCAACTCACTCTTCTCTCAGAGAACCCCTGAAGGGATTCTCTTAAAGCTGCTGAGAACAGTTTTCCTCATTTCTCAGCTTACTTTTGCATAGGCCTGTGGTGTAGGCCAAGCCATAGGGGGCCTTCTATATGTCTCCCACTTTCCCCTTTTTAGGTCAAAAGTCCCCTCTAGTCACAGAAGTGAAGGTGTCAGTCGGGAGAGTTGGGAAGGAGGAGCGAAAAGTGGCTTCCCAGGAAAAGAAACTTCAGGGTATCAGAGACAAAGAGGAAAAAAAGGGAGCCAAGACTCCAGGGAAAGAGGTACGTAGGGCTGTGGTCTGCACCCTGGATGGGGCTGGGGAAAGCACTGGAGGGGCCATGAGAAGGGGGTGTCTGCTCAGGTACAATTCACGGCTTCCCCAGAAGAGCTGCTGGGGAGAGCAAGCGCCAGACCACCCTCAGGAGCTATTGAGGTCATGTGTGTCTCCATTTGTCCAAGCAGGAACGCCTGAACAGCAAGAAACAGAAGGCAAAGGATGACAAGAAAGTGGTGAAGTCTACAAGCAGGGACAGGCTCTCCTCGGAAGATCCTTCCCCTGACAGCACAGTCCCTTCACAGGAGCCCATAGACCCCCTGATCATGGAGAAATATACCCAGAGGTTGCACGCTGAGGTGAAAGGAAGAAGGGGTAGCCAAACCTCCCAGCTCTCACATCTACATCATTCATTCCCTTTATTCTGCAGAAGAGTGCCTGCTTTATGAGAGAGGAGAGAGAGAAGAGAAAGAGAGAGGAAGTTTGGCCAAGGAAGGGATTCCTTAAGCAGAGGAAGCTGCTGAGGCAAAGGAGGGAGTGGGCCAGCAGAGTGACAAGGAAGAGAAGCAGCAAGACAGGGCATATGGGTGGTCAAGAGAGACTTTGTTGGCCCATGCAAGGCCCTGGAGTTTTCTCTGAGTGACCCTAGAAGTCTGCATGGAGAATGATACAGTTTGACTTAGGCTCTTGAAGGTGGCTCTAACTGTCCTTTGGAAGAGAACAGGGGTGAAGCCCTTCCCTTTCTAAAGCTGCTTGTACCTCCCCTCAGGTACCCACCAGCAGATGTGTTTCTTGGGAGAGCACCGTGTAGGATGGTCTTAGTCCTCTTTCTGTTGCTATAGCAAAATACAACAGACCAGGTGACTTATAAGAAAAGTTTATTTCAGCTCACGGCTCTGCAGGCCAGAAAGCCTGGGAATGTGGGGCACCGGAGAGAGCCTCGCATTGCTTCAGCTCATGGTGGAAAGATGCAGAAGGGCAAGCGGGCTCGTGTGGAAGGTGTACAAAAGGAAGAGGCTTGGTTTCTGACCAACATTAGGACTCAGGGTTGTGAAGTTAATAACTGCTCTGTGAGGGTGGGGTCCTCATGACTCAAACACCTCATGCAGGTCCCGAGATTTCACACTCATGCAGGAAGCAGATTTCAACATGAGCTCTGGTTGGGGGCAATGTACATAGAAAGGACAGCAAGGGTCCCTCTGCTGAGCCGGCTTCACAACAGGTCCTTAGAGTGCCCAGGCCATCTTAGTCTTTTGTTACTATGGTTTTTGTTTTTGTTTTTGAGGTGGAGGGGTATACAAAACCATGCTAAGTATGTCAGTGTATCTAACATGGATGCTTCATCTCTCACTGAGGGCTTACGTTACTGTATGGCCGCAGTAGAGGGCTCAGTCTTGGAAGCCTCAGTATGTTGATCTATTATCCTACAGGAACTAGAGTTGGCTTCTGGAAAACCAACACAGAACTGGGAGTTGAGCCAGGGCCGCTCCAGACCTGAAAAACAATCACATGCAGCAGTACACCGTCCAACTTCAGTGTTTCCCTTTCCAGCTCTTCTCTTTTAGCAAGACTGGTACATTGGCACCTGGTGCAGAGTGAAAACTTGGCCTCTGATGTCTGTCCCATTCTTCTAGGTCTATGAGTTGCTGGACAACCTCGTGACCAACATGATGGTCCTGGCTGATGAACTGGGCCCCATAAAGAATGCTGAAGAGCCTTCACGTTTTTGCAGCTGATCCTTGGGCCCAGGCTGACTCCCGGGAAAATGGTTAGAAAAAGTCAATAAAGAATCTTTAGGTTCTACCACTTCCTGTTGTGCCTCTGGGTATGCTGGATCTCAACTGTGTCAGGTGATGGTCTAGGTCCTCCAGTATCCCACCTGCCCACATGTGTGGTTCTCGGAGCCACCCACATGTAGGGAGGTGACAAGCAGAAGAGCAAGTACGTAGCAGGGTCAGGAATGAAGTCAGGTGACAGGGCAGATTGCATCTGTCAGTGTTCCCTGCCTCAGGCCCACACTTTCAGGGTCATACTTCCTGAAGCCAACTCAAACTAGAGACTAGGGAGAGATGCAGGACCTGGCTTTCTGAGATCATCTGCTTCAGCTCTCCTCATCCTTGAGGGTGGCATTTGCCAAGCTTTTTAAACCCTGGAGTTGGGGCTGAGCCCACATCCACCCCAGGTCTGAAGAAAAAAAAAATATATTTGCAATAATCCAAGAAACTCTGACAAGTACAATTTTTCTCTCCTTATCCATTCCCCTTTAGCACCTTGTCTTAAGCCAAAGGTTGGTACATGAGACTCTAGTTTGCTTTATCCCTTCCTCCGGTCAACTCATCCGGCTCTGAGCCATTTTCCTGCTATGGTGAAGGATACTTGTAATCTCGGCTGTGAATTCGAAATCAGCCTAAGCTACATAAATGACTTTGAGGGCAGCCTGGCCTACATGGGGGAGACAAAGTCTCAAACAAAGCAATGAAAACAGCTTTGAGAATTCCCACTCCTTCCTGGAACAAAGGAATGCGAGACCGAGAAGTGGGTGAAGGGTAATAGCTGGGAAAGATAGGCACCGAACGCTCAGATCATGCTGAGGTTTCTGTTGTAACTGCAAAGGACTAGTAGGCTGGGGGGCTCTAGGAGCAATGGAGGATTAAGGACAGCCAGTAGCTTGGGAGTAGCCAGAAGCCTCTGGAATTCAAATTGACCTCAGGTGCCTTCAACACTGCCCGGGAGATGTGGAAGAAGGGAGGTTCCCTCCCAGAGTTGGAGAAGCAGAGTCCTCAGGCCCCTTGGGGTATCTGGGGCAGCCAGCTGGGAGCAGGAAAAGAAAGATAAACTCCAGGGAATGTGCTGTTGTCTGCTTTAATGTTCTCCTGGCTAAGAGGGTAGGGGGCATAGTGGGGGTGTTGGAGTTGCCTCCACTCCCATCCACATCCCCTTCTAGCTGAGGAAGTAGTGGAAAGGTTAATTCACTACAGGGTGTGAGTGGATCGGCTCCAGATCTGCACCCCTGGGGTCACCAGTCGACAAACAGGCCAGCCTCCTCCCCTGAAGGCACCGCCCGGCAAGACAGCAGGAAGGGGTTAAACACGCCCGCCCCGCTCGTCATCCTGTGTCCTGTTACTGCTGAGGCAGACCTGCCTGGCCAGCTGAACAACTTTCCTCCTGAGAGTGCCGGCCGGCAGGAGTCGAGGAGGCAGCCGCTGGAGGCTGAGCTGCTACCCGCTGGGGGACCCTGCGGTCCTTCAGACGCTCTGTGCCTCTCGGTCGAGGGTGGGGTTCCCGCGACCAGGGTGTATGGTGGATGGCTCTGGAGCTGCTTCTGAAGCTGTGCCATTCATTCCCTACAAGTCAGAGGGTCACTGCAGAGGCTGCTGGGGCTGGGGCTAGGGAGCCCACACTGGAGGTAAGCTCCCTCCCGCGCCGCGGTGGCGCCCTGCATGAAGGCGGGGGCTAGAGTGGGCTCAGGACTTCGTCTCTTTCCCAGCCTCTACAGTGGGCAAGGCAGGACTGTGAAGGACCTGGTGGCTTCTTGCCTGCAACCGTCTCTACCTTCCTGTTACCTCCAGAAAAGGGACGCAGGGCCATCTGGAGATTCTTGATGGTGTTCCTCTCAGATCCTGGCATATCATTGACTTGCGCCTTTAACTTCAGGACTAACCCTTAGTTCATTCCAGTGCTCCTCAGGACATGGCTAACTCAGGTCTGACAACGCTAGACAGCCTAGGGGTAACTAAAATCCAGTCCCCCATCTCTCTAGCAATAGGAAGGACACTGCCACTCCCCCATTGCTCACTCAGCCTGAGGGAGATAGAAGCTTGGGGAGGGGTGCTGGCTGGTGGGGCACACATATACTTTGGCATGTGATTGGTTCTTTCCATCTCTCTGAACCTCCACCCTGGGGATGCCATCTGCTTCCTCAGTACTGACTTTTAGGAATCTCTCCAACCCTCACTCTGGCACCCTTCTGGATTTGTGTCCTGAGAAATCCCACCACAATAATTCTCCTTGGGAATCTGTGTGTAGGAGGGAGTCTATACTCTATTGCCCCTACTTCCAGACCAAGCCTATACACTCCTCTGTTAGTACCTTCTTGCCTTCTTGCCATCTCTGAAGTGGCCTCCCCAGGTCCTGGCTTCTCAATGTCCTTCCCTCCACCTGGCAGGGTCTGGCTCAAGGTCACTGCAGTAATTCCATACCGGCTGCCTGGGGCTGCCGCTGCCGCAGCCTTATCAGCAGCTGGGTTTGTATTTCACTCCCTTTTATTCCTGGGCATATTGTGTTCAATAAAACCTTCTTGTAACACCGCTGGCAGGGCTCCCAGCCTCTCCTCCCGCCTTCCTTTCCTCTCAGCTTCAGCTTCATGCATGCCCTGCTGGGTTAAACTTCATGAGAGTAGAGGAATGGCTAGGGTGGAGGTTCAGGCATCTCCTTGGGTTTCTGATCCCTTCCTTCCCCCAGCTACAACAAAGGTGTGCAAGCAATGTCCACTTTGCTCCTAAGAGAAATATGGCCTACACAGAAGGTCCCTTTCCACGGAGGCTGGTTATATCCATCCTGGCAAAGTAGGAAGGCCTGGGAAGACAGGCTCAGGTAGGGCCCTGGTGGAGTCAGGATGTCTGATCTGACTGGTTCTGCCAATTCCAGTGGCCAGAAGGGAGGAGCATGTACACCAGGGCGGGCTTCATACACAATTATTCCCCATCTTGACTCTGCCACTGCCAGCCCGCCCTCCCATAGGGAGGTGAACACAGGCCTGAGTCACTAGCGAGGGGGAGGGCAGGAGTTTAACAAGTTGTGGCTGTGGAAGTCCCACAGAAGGCCAGCTGGACAGAAGGACGTAAGGTAGGCAGCACTATGGGCCGGGGTGGGGTTGGGGGGTCCAGTTTCCACATAATCCCATCCTTTGCCTCAAGATTGGGACCTGCCAAGACCTGTGGGTACTTTGAACTGAGCTGACTATTCACTTGCTAGTGCTGGAAGGACAAACTTCCTATACCGCCCTCCCCTCCCCTCCCCTCAGGAGGCTGGGACAGCTGAGGCCAAACAGAGTAGAGGGCAGGAGGGTGATCTGGGAAGGGTATGATTTCTATGGCTGGTAGGAGGTGGAGAGAAAGTGGAGTCTTCCACTTTCCAGCTTCTGTTTGTATGTGTACACATGTATTCGTGTGTGTGTGTGTGTGTACACATGTATTCGTGTGCAAAACTGTATTAGTGCCATGGTGATGGCAGAAGGGTCCCACTTTGGGTTTTTGAAAAGGCCTTGGGGTTTGAAAAGAGAAAAAAAGATGTTTCTCTGCCTACTGAGGCTGTGGAAAGATGTGGCTGATTTTCCCTCTATGAGGCTATCAGAGGTCTTCCTTGTGCCAAGGCCTTGGTAGTTTGCTTAGACTGCCCCTGCCCTTAGGGATCTTCCATTCTGCCTGAAAAGGTGGTTTTGAGACAAGTAATTAGATTAATTAATTAGCAAACTAGGTGACACTCACAATAAGTATTGAATTAGTCTTAAGGAGACCTAGGTGTTGTCACTCTCAGCCCTGCCACCTACATGCCCTATGACGTAGGTGGGTCACAGCAGTCCTGGGTGTATGTGGTGGAGGCCAGCAGGTGGTGGCTGGGGCTCTGGGGAGAAGCAGCCTTCCCAGCATGTTCTTTCCCCTGGCTGTCTGGTCAAGCGCACAGATTCCTCACTTTGCAGGTTCCCTTCATCTTCTCACCCTTCATGTTGTGATTCCAGCTCAGCGCCATTTCCTTTAGAAGTCTCCCATTATTTCCCTTGCTTGAGCCTTCTTTATCCCTGAGCATCTGTGTCCTTTCACTTGGATGTGGGTATTCTACAAGCATATTGTGGGGATTGGAATAGATCCCCCCACCTCAGGAAATAGGTGTTGAGTGAATTAAATTACGAAAAATGGCCATATGAGAAAAAAAGAATGAAGGGCTGCACTGGAAAGTCTGCACACAAAAAGAGGAGGGGACGAGTATGCGTGGGGCAGAGAGTGGTGGTCACTTTATGATCCTTGAAGCCACACATTCAGGTGGAGGGAGGAATGTTCCCACTTAGCAGCTCTGTGATCTCAGAGGTGTCACTGACTGATTCACTGTCCCCATATGTGACTAGAGATAGGGATTCCAACATCTTGGTCTGGTGGTTGTATAAATGACGCCAAGCAGTGTCCATTGAATAGTGAGTACAATAAGAAAAATAAAAGTGTTGGCCAAAGCTGTTCCTGGCAGCAGGGACACTCTGGCCATGCCATACTTGGTGAATAAATGAACAGTGAGGAAGTCCCTGATCTGAGCTCCAGATCCTTTCTTCTCAGCCTCATGTGGAACCCAAGGACACAGCCGCCCTGCTGAAAGCAAGGCGGCCCATCCTTCAAGACCGTGACCTCAAGACGGTGGCCCTCGGCCCTCCACCTCCAGCGGGGGCAGGGGCCGCCCAGCTCCAAGTCCCCAACCATGACTACCTCTGCGCTCCGACGCCAGGTGAAGAACATTGTTCACAACTACTCTGAGGCCGAGATCAAGGTGCGCGAGGCCACCAGCAATGACCCCTGGGGCCCACCCAGTTCACTTATGTCAGATATTGCTGACCTGACCTTCAACACAGTGGCCTTCGCCGAGGTCATGGGCATGCTGTGGCGGAGGCTCAATGACAGTGGAAAGAACTGGCGGCACGTGTACAAGGCTCTGACGCTGTTAGACTACCTGCTCAAGACTGGCTCGGAGCGCGTGGCCCACCAGTGCCGAGAGAACCTCTACACCATCCAGACTCTCAAGGACTTCCAGTATATTGACCGTGATGGCAAGGACCAGGGCGTCAATGTCCGTGAGAAGGTCAAACAGGTGATGGCCCTTCTCAAGGATGAGGAGCGCCTGCGACAAGAGCGAACCCATGCTCTCAAAACCAAAGAGCGCATGGCCCTGGAAGGCATGGGCATTGGCAGCGGGCAGCTGGGCTTCAGCCGCAGATCGCGGGGCTCCCCCTCCTCCTACACCTGTGAGTAGGCCCTAATGGCACGGCTGGAGAGGGTGGTGGTGGTGGTGGTGGGCCAGCCACAGTCCTGGCTCTGCAGCCAGGAGCCGTGAATGCTAGATACTTCCTACATCAAAAGGACGTTGGGAGGATCCATCGGGATGTAGACTGCAATGAGACTAGCATGGTGCCTGCACATAGTAGGTGCTCAGGATTCAGATGAAATGGTGTTATCAATTGCTTGTCCTTGTTATTCGTTAGCTGTTGAGAGGGTGGCACGGAGGTCAAGAAATGCAGGCTCTGGAGTAGCATACCATTCATTCTGGTCCTTCCAAGCCGCGAGGCTTGGGCAACTAGCTCTCTGTATAACACAGACACACCTCCCTCTGTTGCTTGACCTGAGAATTGAATGAGAGAAGGCCCAAGAATGCCCTTGACCCTTTTACTCAGACACCTGACATTATGCAATTCCCCGCCACTCAAGAGTATTGTCCTTGAAAACGAGGGTGGCCTTCCTGATGGCTTTCCAAAGTGGTGGAGGCCTTTGTGACCTGAGAAACTACAGAGCAGCCCCTCCTTCCATAAAGCCCATGATGGCCTGCTTGGAGTCTCCAAGGCTGTGATTTTGTTTGATTGGCAGATCTCTTCCTCCTAATCCCTGTGGCCCCAAGCAGAACTCTATTGGAAGAGTTCAAGAGCTGAAGTCAGGGACCTGAATTAACTGACCTAGGACCATGGCCAGACACCCCCTTGCGCTTTCTACTCCTTGCCAAGGTGGCCCTGGCATCTGCCCTCACAGGCCAATGAAAAATCCACAAAGGGTTGTCTAGTGCACTGCCTGGCTCACTGGTGCCTGAAAAGCCAGTCTCTGTGAGTGAGCCCCAGTGTCCTGGCAGGCAGAGGAGTGTGGTGACCTTGGGTATTGGTGTGCTCACCGCACCACACTTGTTGCAGCTGCGTCTTCATCCCCACACTATGCCTCAGACCTGGAACAGGCGCGGCCCCAGACATCTGGAGAAGAAGAGCTACAGCTGCAGCTGGCTTTGGCCATGAGCCGTGAGGAGGCCGAGAAGGTGAGACCTGAGACCTACCTCCCAAGACAGCTCACAGCACAGAGCCTGTTGGTGTGTCTGCTCTGCCCCAGTCTCTAACTTTTGGTGTTCTCAGGCAGAACCCAGAAAGGGTGGTGTGTAGTTGGGGGTCTACGGTGTATCTTAGGGGCCAGCTATCTCATACTTCGGGAGAGCTGTGGGCTGACAACACATTCTGAGAAAACATTGGGACTATTGCTCTTTCCTCCACTAGCTGTCCTTTGGAAGGACAGGGGCAACACCTCTGATGCCTCCCCATCTTTTCCATTACCTCTATGGATCCAGACAGACCAGGCAGAAGTCGTTTATGCCTCTTACATGGGTGGGCTAGGAAAGTTCATGGGGTACTGAGAAAAAAAAAAGATAGGTGGATTCTGGGCTTTACAGAGTGGCTGTGGAGGAAGGAAAGGTGCTCGGTAGCCTTCACTTGGGAGGCTGATTCTTAAGCTGCACCTCAGACCCAGGCAGAGAGAGAGCCACCCTCTCAGAGCCTATCCTCTTGAACAAGAGGCATCTCTGTCTCCATCACCACCCCTGGGCAGGACTGTGCTGGCCCTCTAGTCCTCAGGTGGGACCGCTGGGCCAAGTTCACACCTCTCTTCCTCCCTCACAGCCAGTCCCCCCAGCCTCCCACAGGGACGAGGACCTGCAGCTGCAGCTGGCTCTGAGCCTGAGCCGGCAGGAGCATGAGAAGGTAGCACAGAGGCGGTCACCGGGGCCACAGGTGCTGACCACGATTCCATGCTGGTGAAGGCATTGGTGGTAGTTCAAGGGGCACTAATCGGCTTCTCTGCTACGCTAACCTGGGTGCCTCTTCCATGCTGCTCTCTGCCGACCCAACCCCGGTCACCTGCTCACGTCTCACCTGTCCTTCTGCAGGGGGCGAGATCCTGGAAGGAAGATGACTCTCCAGTGGCCAATGGCACTGAACCTGCTGGCCGACGTCGAAGGGACAGAGACCCTGGGAGAGAAGAGAGAAAGGAGGAGGAGAAACTGAAAACTAGCCAGGTAAGGAGTGGGCTGGGGAGAGCAGGCTGACCAAGACCAGATATAATCAAGCTGGCACCAGCACAGGTGGGAGAGCAGAGCTCGCCGCAAGCACTAAGTGGGAATGAAGGTGGTGGTGCACAGCAGCGGCTCGTGATTGAGCTATCGGAGTCCTGATGGAGACTCCTCGGTCCTCCTGCCTTTTATTGACTTGGGACATATTACTGGCCTCAGTTTCCCTTTTTTGCAAAGTGAGTGTTCTGGACAATTCCAGTTCTCACACTGTAGGCTCATGTGATACCTGTGAGTCTGGCCTAGGGGCTGGGTCAAGCACGTGGCACTGAAACCATCCCAGGTTCCCTGGGAAGGAGAGCAGGTGGCCACTGGACACAAGATAACCTTCTGTGCTATTCATGGTGCCCCTGGAGTACTTCTCTCTACTTCCTCTCCATGTCTGTGGTGGCCAGTTTCTCTTGGGTACTGAGCTAGGGAAGCAATCATTGAAAAAAAAATCTGTCTGTCATGACTACCCTTTTCTGTTGGCCTGGGATCTATCCCAACTCTGTCTCTCCTTGACTATGTAGTTTCAGGCAAATCACCTCCCATCTCTGGGCTTCAACTAGTTGGTTCATCTGTAAAATAGCTACATTATCTACCTCACAGGGATATTATGAAATGGGGCACTAAGTGGATAAGGAAATGTTTTATAAATGGGAAGTGCTGATTAGAGGTGAGGGGTCATTAAAAGATGCTTGTGGAATGAAGAAAGGAGGGGAATGAGCTGGCTTCTGGCTGCAGGTCAGGCCTCCCCTCCCTCTGGGCCCCACCCACTTCTGAGCTATGGCTGCCTTTCCCCTCCACAGTCCTCCATCCTGGACTTGGCCGACATCTTCGCACCTGCCCCAGCCCTGCCTTCCACACACTGCTCTGCTGACCCATGGGACATCCCAGGTGGGCATGCAGGGCTTCAAGAGGCTCCCAGACTGGCCCCTAGACGCCCCCTTCCTTCCAGTCACTTGCTGGCAAAACACCTCCTCTCCATAACTGAGGATCACTGAGGTGCCTCTAGGATGGGGCTTTTGAAGTAAGGACCAGAGAAGCACGCCTGTAGATCTTAGAAAGGCTTAGTTACCCTCACTGGCTAGCCAAGCCCAGGTTTGGGGTTCCATGTTCCTGGGCTTGTTAAACATGGGCTCCAGTGTGCTGCTTGCTCTCAAGTTAGCATCCTACTTGTGAAGTGGGTACCACACCACCCAACCTGCACTGGGAAACTGGGAAGGAACCTGAACAAAGGGTGAGGGAGTGTTGGGATAATATGTGTGCTATCTCTCTTTCCTTTTCAGGTCTCAGGCCTAACACAGAGCCAAGTGGCTCCTCCTGGGGACCTTCTGCAGACCCCTGGTCTCCGGTTCCCTCTGGAAATGCCCTGTCCCGAAGCCAGCCTTGGGATTTGCTTCCTACTCTTTCCTCCTCTGAGCCCTGGGGCAGGACCCCAGTGTTGCCTTCTGGATCCCCCATCGCAGACCCCTGGGAACCAAGCTCCCCCAACCGCAAACTCCCCAGCACTGGAACAGACCCTTGGGGGGCCTCTGTGGAGACCTCTGGCACCTCTGGTAAGTGGAGGGCATATGGGTGAGAAGCTGGGGACTTCTGGGTCCCCTTCCCTCCAATACCAAAGACAGTCTATGGTGACAACACCATTTCCCTGACCCATCCTTACCCTTTCTTCTAGTTCACTCCATTTCCCTCTTTCTCCTGCCTAGCTCTAGGTGGTACCTCGCCCTTCGACCCATTTGCCAAACATCTAGAATCCACAGACCCCAAGGAGAGCCAGGACAGTGCCCAGGCCCTGTCGACGGGCAAGTCCAGCAGCCCTGTGGGTGAGCAAGAGGCTAGGGGATACAGCTGCTTGGTCTAGGAGGAACTCCAGGGGCAACTCTGCCATTTTCCTTCCCCACCACTGAACTGATCACCTCTCTTCCAGAGCTAGACTCATTTGGAGACCCCAGCCCCAAGCAAAACGGCACCAAGGAGCCTGAAGCTCTTGACCTAGGTGTGCTAGGGGAGGCACTAAGGCAGCAGCCAGGAAAGGAAGCACGACCCTGCCGGACTCCGGAGTCCTTCCTGGGCCCCTCTGCCTCTTCCTTGGTCAACCTGGACTCGCTAATCAAGGCACCCCTGGCTGCAAGGACCCGGAACCCCTTCCTGACAGGTAGAACACCCTGGCCGGGTGCATGGGACCCCGCGGGGCCGCCCCTCTCCCGCCATTGCAAAACCCCTATCCTCCGACTTCTCGTCTTCAGGTCTGGGTGCTCCGTCCCCCACCAACCCGTTTGGCGCGGGCGAGCAGGGCAGGCCGACCCTTAACCAGATGCGCACCGGCTCGCCGGCGCTGGGCCTGCCGCCGGGGGGACCCGTCGGGGCGCCCTTGGGCTCCATGACCTACAGCGCGTCCCTGCCCCTCCCGCTCAGCAGCGTGCCGGTCGGCGCGACCCTCCCCGCCTCAGTCAGCGTCTTCCCGTCAGCGGGAGCCTTCACCCCGCCGCCCGGGAGCCTGCCTCCGCCACTGCTGCCCACGGGGCCTCTGCCCCCGCAGGCTGGCACCAACCCCTTCCTCTGAGACGCTTCTGCGCCTGCGCGCGAGGCCCCGCCTCCCCGAGGGCCGCTGTGCAGCCTCCGCAGACCCCAGACAGATCCCGAGCCCAGCTATAGGGGCTGATCGCCTCTTGGGGGCCGAAGACTACACCCGCCCAATAAAGACTGGAATCTACGTCCTCAGCTTTTATCAAGTGGACTTTTTGAGGGATGTGGCAGCGGTGGGGTCTGAGCCACAGCACCCATTTCCAGCGGAGGCAGAAACTACTTGACAGTCCGGATTCCCTCACATCCCTCTCAGCCTCCATTCCCGTCTCCTGTGGGCCTGGTGCCTTCCTTTCCTTCCGCGGCTCTCACCCATTCAAGCATTCACCCCTCACCCATGGGGCACGCCTATAGTAAGGGGGAACGGCATCTGCTCATTCTTTGATGCGCTATGCACCTTAGGCCGTGAATTTCACTTAATCATATTTCAGGGAGCCTCTGGCAGTTACTGTTATTCAGAACTGCAGAGTTCATAGGGCCCTACTCAAGCTGAACACGCAGGGCTCCCTGTCCAAAGTTGGGTTAAGAATTTCAAAACAGCCGGGCGGTGGTGGCGCACGCCTTTAATCCCAGCACTTGGGAGGCAGAGGCAGGCGGATCTTTGCGAGTTCGAGGCCAGCCTGGTCAACAAAGTGAGTCCAGGACAGCCAGGGCTACACAGAGAAACCCTGTCTCGAAAAACCAAAAAAAAAAAAAAAAAAAAGAATTTCAAAACAGAGTTGATGGATATGGTGACGCCTGTAATCCTAGCACTTAAGGAGGCGCAGAGGCAAGAGGATCCTGAGTTCAAGGCCAGCCTGGGCTCAATATTTTTTTTTTTAAGCACAAGGGCAGGAGAACAATAAACTAAAGGCCCGACCCTCCCAAGTGAGGTGGCACAGTAGCCAACGGAGGCTTTGAGATCTAGTGACATGTTCAAAGTCACAAAGCTGGAGTAACATGGGGCTGGGATTCAGAGTCAGACAGTCTGGCTCCCTGGGGCAGGATCAGGTTTAATTCAGCAAACATTGACTGTCTTGGACAAAGTGCTGGGCTAACCCAGGATGTCTGAACCCACATCTTCCAGGAGCTAGGAGGGCAGCAAAGTAGACAAGCCAGTAGCACTGGATACAGCTGCGGTGTGGCCAGCCACAGGAGCCTTGCTCTCTGATGTCTGACTTCATCTTAAATCCATCTCTGCCCCTGCCCCTGCCCTTCCACCAGGGCTGAGAAGAGCCACCTGGCCTGTACGAAGTCTGGCCCTCTGCAGAGCTGTTGCAGCAAAACCAAGCTTGAGCAGGACCTGGACTTCTGCCTTAGGGGTTACCATGGTAACCCATGTGTGCTCAGGACCCAGGGTCTGGCCTAGCAGGCAGCCTGGTGGTGGATCCACTCTCTTTGGGGTCAGAGAGTACATGTGGACTTTCTCAGCCTGAAGCACCATAGTTGGGGGAGGTGGCACAGAATCACTGTCCTGCCTGGGCCCATGGGCCGGAGCTGTTCTGGTTGTAAGGGAGGGGGCAGCCACAAGGTTCCTGCAGATAGGAAGGGTTAGAGCAGAAGCTAAGATGTTGGCTGGGCCTGCCAAACTCCGCTCCGGGGCTGGACTCAATGATAATCGCTTGGTAATAAGTGGTTAGTCGCTCTTGAGTAAATGACCTGACCTCTCTGTGTCTATGCCTGTTTCCTTGCTTTCAAGAGTCCCTTCCTTGTGAGGTTGCTATGCAGATGCTCCCAAGCCGGTGACTGTTCATCCCTGTCTGTCTTCTGCCTCACCCAAACCCAGGCAGGAGGTTCTGTGCTCCTTGGCCACAGGGATCTGCTGCCCCCAGATCTCTGCCTCTCCCTCCCAGAGCCCCTAAGAACAGGTTGGTGGCCTTGCTTCCTGAAGCTATGAGGCTCACCTTCTGCCCCAAGGCTGGCACTCTGTTCTGCCCTGTGTGGGCCAGCCACTCCCCATTCCCAGCATGCTTTCCCTATGGCTCAGCTCTCACAAAAGTACCATATTAACTCCCTGATCCCAGGCCTCTCATTCATCTCCACCAGAGCTGCTGACATCACCCCAAATCCTCGGCAACTGGTCTCCTGGTACTGGAGCATTTCTTACAGGGCACACCCAACCCCCAAGCCTGTTGCCCTCAGGGTCAGGGTCAGGAACCCCCGCTTCTCTCCTCTAGGCCTTCAAATCACTTCTAGCCAGATCCTCCCCACCAGTACACAGCCTCCTTGGCTTCATCCATCTTGAAATCAAACCCATTGTTTTCCTCTTTTTCTTTTCTAGCTGGTAGGCTGCCTGCTCTCAGCCTGATATCACTAGGGCAGCACTCAGCAGGTACAGCCAAGGGTCCATCTTGCTAAAGCCTGAGGACATTTGTCTTCTCTGCAGGCACTTTATTCTGTTTTGCTGTGTGTGTTTGTGTGTGTGTGTGTGTGTGTGTGTGTGTGTACATATATGTGGGTGGAGGTCAGAGGACAACTTCAGATGTCGTTTCTCAGGTGCCTTCTACATTTTGAGACATTGTTTTTCTTTTCCTCTTTAAATTTTATTCATTTCTGTGTATTTGGTGTTTTGTCTGCGTATGTCTGTGAACCACATGCATGAATTACAGACAGTTGTGAGTCACTGTGTGGATGACAGGAGTTGAACCTGGGTCCTCTGGAAAAACAGTCACCACCCTCAACTATCAGGCCATCTCTCCAGCCAGAGACAGGGTTTCTTATTGGCCTGGAACTTTGCCTGGCAGACCAGGCTAGAAGGCTGGTGAACGCCAGGGATCTGGCAAGCTCTCCTTCCAATCTCACCATTGCTGAGATCATGCATTGTTTTGTTTTTTATAGGTTGTGGGAATGGAACTCAGGTCCTCACATTCACCAAGCAAGCACTTTTACTAAGCCATCCTCCGTCCCCTCCCCCTTTAGACAAGGTCTTTCTTTGCACCTCAAGTTGGCCTTGAACTCATGCTTTTTTAGTCTTGGCTTCTAGCCTCATCTTCTCCCCTTAGCTCCCTAAGCACTGAGATGTACAGATGTGTTTTAACATGCAAACTGCTCTTAAGATCCCTGTGGCTCTGCATCTAGGAAGCCACCCTGTTTGAACTTATGCACGGGCCCTGCTTGTCTGAGTTGTCAAGATTCAAGGTATATGGGCCTGATCTCTGCTCCTGATATGCTATTTCCTCAATGGCTGTCTATGTAGAAAATCCTTTCCTCTCTCCCAACAGCATCCCTTCCCGTCATCAAACCTTGCTACCTTCATTCTACATGTGTATCTCAAAGATATTCAGATCAAAAGGTCCAGCCGGGCGTGGTGGCGCACACCTTTCATCCCAGCACTCGGGAGGCAGAGGCAGGTGGATCTCTGTGAGTTCGAGGCCAGCCTGGTCTACAGAGTGAGTCCAGGACAGCCAAGACTACATAGAGAAAACAAACAAACAAACAAACAAAAAACCCAAAAGTCAACAATGACCTCTTGATCTCCTAGAGCTCCATACTCTTCAGAAAGAGGCCTAACTCTTTATGTTGACTCTGACACCCCCTCCTCAGAATCTGACCCAGCCTCTGCAGATTTACCCCACACCCTACTGTCTCTTCCGGGTGCTGCCATTGGCCTCCTCACTATCCCTGCTTCTACTCTTTTCCCTTTGTACTGTGCCCCCTCCCAGAGAGCACACGAGAAACTGCAAAATGCTGACCTAAGGGGCTGCTCTCCTGATTAAAACTCTTAAACAGGCTGGGCAGCAGTGGCACACACCTTTAATCCCAGCAGAGGCAGGTAGATCTCTGAGTTCGAGCGAGCCTGGCCTACAGATTGAGTTCCAGAACACCCAGAGCTACACAGAGAAACCCTGTTTTGGCGGGGGGGGGAGCCAAAAATAAACAAATAAATATATAGATAAATAAATAAGCCCTTCATCAGCTTTCTTCTTGTGTCATCAGAACTCCCTTTCTCTGCTGGAGATGTGACTCCTTCTGGAGCATGGGAGTAGCATGTACAAGACTCTCGATTCCATACCTCAGCAATACTCCTTTTCTCAGAGTTCACCCTCTGCCCCAGATCTGGTCCTGCCACTTCCCTAACGTCTCAGGCTGACTAGAATTATGTCAACTTGATACAAGCTAGAGTGATTCCAAACTCAAAAACCTCAGCTGAGAACATGTGCCCCCACCAGATTGGCTTGTGGGCAAGCCTGTGGTGCATTTTTTTTTTTTTGATTGATGGCTGATGTTTGAAGCTCACTATGGACGGCACCAGCCCTGGGTTGGTGGTCCTGGGTGCTATAAGAATGCAGGCTGGGGCTGGAGAGATGGCTCAGCGGCTAAGAGCATCAGCTGCTCTTCTAGAGGACCCGGGTTCAAATCCCAGCACCCCCATGGCAGTTCACAGCTGTCTGTAATGACCAGGCATGGTGACATACGCCTTTAATCCCAGCACTTGGGAGGCAGAGGTAGGCATGGATCTCTGAGTTCAAGGCCAGCCTGGTCTACAGAGTGAGTCCAGGACAGCCAGAGATACACAGAGAAACCCTGTCTCAAACCAAACCAAACAAACAAAAAAACCACAGGCTGAGCAAGTCACTGAGAGCAAGCTAGTAAGCAGCATTCATCTGTGGCTTCTGCTTCAGCTCCTGCCTCCAGGTTTCTGCCTTGAATTCCAGCCCCAGCTTGTCTTTCATGATGGACTGTGATGTAGAAGTATAAACTGAAATAATCCCTTTCCTCCCCAAGTTGCTTTTGGAGACACCGAAGTCAGCTTGGTGGACCTGTTCTTCAGTCCCAACTCCCCCCCCCACATACCACAGGACCTTTGCACACTATGTTCTTGCTACCTGCCTCACTCCCTGTAAACAATCTCTCTCTCTCTCTCTCTCTCTCTCTCTCTCTCTCTCTCTCTCTCTCCTGCACAAGTAGGGTTTCCTCAGCAGAGCTTTCCTCCTTGTCCCTTCTACTGGATCAAGTCTCATACTAAATTATACCCACTCGTCGTACTTGTCGCCGCAGTATGTGGTTGAACGAGCTGCAGTCTGTGAATAAAGGGTGGGGAGAGGCACTCTGGTGTCTAGTGCCTGGCACAGTAGATAGACGGCAGTGGATACTTGGCATTGGCTGAATAAAGTGAATTAAACAAGCGAGCAGAGCATGCGAGAGGACATACTGGCGCAGCGTCATCATTCGGGGAAGGCTTCCCGGAGTGGGTGAGTTCTAAGCTAGACTTTGAGATGGGCAGGCCGAACCAAGCAAATTTTGTTGACCGAGCAAATCCTTCGGCTAGGGCCTCATTTCTCGCTTGTAAAAGAGTTAAGAGCCAGGCAAAATGATCGGATGCTCTGAGATCGCACGCCTTTCGAAAGGCGAGGGTCATTCTTCCCGCCAGCACCTTAAATCGAACCCAGCTCATTTACTCCGGTTTTCTGCGCGGTGAGAGTTGGATTTTCAAAAGCACGGCAGGTCGATATTTTAGCGCTCTACCGCGGGGCGGCGCTCGGAGACCAGTCACTGGGCAAGGACCACGCTCTGGGTCCGCCCTCGCAGCCAGCCTATCGCCCAAACTGGAGCAGCCACACTGAGAGTGTGGGCCTGACTGCGCCCCAGCCTCGGGCCGCCCTGCGTGGGGCTGAGCTTCAGCGCTAGCCGCAGGTATGGGCAAGTCACTGCAATATGCCTTGTACCTGTGGGGCCCTCCATCTGTCTCTCAGGCACCGGTCTGCGACATTTGCTCGGATTCCCTTGCATGCTTGGCTCTCCCTAATACCAGCAGCTCACTGGTTCCAGCAGAAAGGCTTCTTTTCTTCCCTCTTGTTTTGCTTATTTTATTGCTGCAAGGCTAGCTCAGGTTACCTTAACACCACCTCCAGGAAGTCTTTCTAGAATTCTGTGCTCTTCATAGGCCTTTCTCCTGAAGCATCCTGCATCCTGCCACAGGCTTGAGTTGCTGCACTGGCTTGATGTTAATTTAGCTGTGTTCCTAGGTCCACTCTTTCAGGTTTAACTCCCTGAGACAGGCCTCTCTGAGTGCTCTGTGTGTGTGTAGCACAGGACTCAGTCCTCCAGAGAGCTCCGAACTCTGTTTTTGGGCTCTTTGCTAAGTGATCCTTGCCAACTTCCGGTTGTCCCTCACCTAGCCCAGTCCTGGACCCAACTCTTCTTAAACTGTGTAGACCCTGGCGCTGGTGGCAGCCAATCCCTGCCCAGATGCATGCTGGGAATGACTGCCTAGCAACTGCCCCAGGGAGGGGCCCTACATAGGTGATAGAACGGAGCTGGAAGGACCATTCTGCTCATTGTGACTCATCCTGACATCACATATATCCTTCCTACCGCCAAGACCGAGAAGCTGGGGGTGACTAACCCGGCAGGGAGACCCCAATGAGCCACCTTACCTCACCACCCCCCCAAACATAAGGGGGAGCACAAAGGCCACGGTCCCCCTCTTGGTTCGGAAAGGTGGACTGGGCTGGGAGTGGGAGTCCTTGAAGCTGGGTGGCTCTGAGCTGATTGGGGTGGGGTAGGGTAGGGGGAAGTGGTCTTCACTTGTGTGACCTGTCTGCCCACATCAGGGGTGGCTCCTCCCGAGACAAGGACCGAAGTGCTACAGTTAGTAGTTCAGCGTCTATGCCTGCCGGAGGAAAAGCAAACAGGACCAGCTGTCCTCCGTCCACACCTCAGAAGGCCTCCAACCGCCTGATCAATGAGAAGTCACCATACCTCTTACAGCATGCCTACAACCCGGTGGATTGGTAAGCGCTGTCCCACCGCTTCCCTTGAAGCAGCTGGGGTCCCACGCTCCGCTGAGACTCCTGTGGCTACCGTGGCTACCGAGTGATGTCTTTTCCTGTCGGATCTAGGTACCCCTGGGGACAAGAAGCCTTTGACAAGGCCAAGAAAGAAAACAAGCCGATTTTTCTCTCAGGTATATGATACCCACCTTTCCCAGAATGGGATTCAGTGACAGGCAGAGGGTTGGGGAAGGTCCACTGGGTCCCAGGGACCTCTTTCTGCCCTCTTGCACCTCTTCCACCCTAGTCGGGTATTCCACCTGCCACTGGTGTCACATGATGGAGGAGGAGTCCTTCCAGAATGAAGAGATAGGGCACCTGCTCAACGAGGACTTCGTCAGTGTGATGGTGGACCGGGAGGAGCGGCCAGATGTGGATAAAGTGTACATGACTTTTGTACAGGTGAGCCATCTCTTGGGGACAGTCCTGTCCTGCCTGTGCATGGCAGCTCCCCTGACCCTGGTTTTCCCTCTCTCAGGCCACCAGCAGTGGAGGAGGCTGGCCAATGAATGTGTGGATGTCCCCCAGCCTCCAGCCATTTGTCGGGGGCACCTACTTCCCACCAGAGGATGGTTTGACTCGAGTTGGCTTCCGAACGGTGGTGATGAGAATCCGTGACCAGGTTGGTAGATATGGGGGAGGGGGGTTATGCCAGCGTACAGGTTGAGGGACCACGGAGCCCCCAGCGCATGCTGACCTCCAGGTGTGCGCTCATCCCTTGCAGTGGAAACAGAACAAGAGCACCCTTCTGGAAAACAGCAAGCGTGTCACCACAGCCCTCCTGGCCCGATCTGAGATCAGTGTGGGGGACCGGCAGTCGCCGCCCTCTGCTGCCACCATGAACAGCCGCTGCTTCCAGCAACTGAACGAGGGCTACGATGAGGAGTATGGCGGTTTCGCTGAGGCCCCCAAGTTTCCCACACCCGGTCAGTGACCTCTGACCCTGACCTACAGAATGACGGTCTGACTTAGTTAAGTGACCTGGTGACCCTGGCCTGGCCTGTGTGGCTGTGTACCTTTCTGGTCCCCTGTGGGTCAACTCTTTAATTAATTAATTAATTAATTAATTATCCATCCATTCATTCATTCATCCATTTCATTTATTCATTCATTCATCCATTTCATTTATTTATTTATTGGTTGGTTTTTCAAGACAGCGTTTCTCTGTATATCCTTGGCTGTCTGGACTCACTTTGTAGACCAGGCTGGCCTCAAACTCGTAGAGATCCACCTGCCTCGCGCCCGAGTGCTAGGATTAAAGGAGTGTGCCACTACACTCAGCCATGGCCAATGATTTTTTTGACCTCAGACTCGAGCAATGGCCTGTGTCCTCTGAGGGGATGGTAGAAGTTCCCATCTTCCTCCAGCCTGACAGAGACTGCCTGGCCTTCTCACCCTCTTCTTCCTGCTCTGCAGTGATTCTGAGCTTCCTGTTCTCCTATTGGCTCAGTCACCGGGTCACCCAGGATGGCTCCCGAGCTCACCAGATGGCCTTGCACACTCTGAAAATGATGGCCAATGGGGGCATCCGGGATCATGTGGGGCAGGTGAGGACAGGCCATGTTCCCTGGAGGGGCAGCAGGACTGGTGACAGAGGCTGAGATCAGTCTAGCACTACCTCCTGCCTGGCACAGGGCTTTCACCGGTACTCCACAGACCGCCAGTGGCACATCCCCCACTTTGAGAAGATGCTGTATGACCAGGCACAGCTATCTGTGGTCTACTCCCAGGCTTTCCAGGTGACTTTTGCTCCTAATCCCAACCCTGGCTGCCAGTCCTAAGGCCTTCCAGGTAACTGTGACTTCCTGTTATTTTTAACCCATAATTCCTTCCCACATCCTAGATACCCCCCCCCCGCCACTTTCCTGGGAGAATATCCTCTATGAACCTGAGCTGCCCCAGTGACCTCTCTATTCACAGCCTCCATCCCCCACAGATATCTGGTGATGAATTCTACTCAGATGTTGCCAAAGGCATCCTGCAGTATGTGGCCCGGAGTCTGAGCCATCGGGTGTGTGTCCACTGAGGCAGGGGGACCGGGCTGCAGGAGGGGCTTGATGGGTGGCTTGCCTTTTGGATGGTCACCAGCCAGCTCTCCTATCCCCCCACAGTCCGGAGGTTTCTACAGTGGGGAGGATGCGGATTCTCCCCCAGAGCGGGGCATGAAGCCCAAGGAGGGTGCTCTCTATGTGTGGACAGTCAAAGAGGTACAGCAGCTGCTCCCGGAGCCTGTAGGGGGCGCCAGTGAGCCGCTGACCTCAGGCCAGCTCCTAATGAAGCATTATGGACTCAGCGAAGCAGGCAATATCAGCTCTACTCAGGTGAGGACTTCTGAGGACACAAGAGAAGGGCCCCAAGGCCCACCAAGCACGTGGGCTCCTTCTGACCAAAGTTGTTTTCCTTAGGACCCCAGTGGGGAAATGCACGGCCTGAACGTTCTGACTGTGAGGTATTCACTGGAGCTGACTGCAGCCCGCTTCGGCTTGGACGTGGAGGCCGTGAGCACGTTGCTCAACTCAGGGCTGGAGAAGCTCTTCCAGGCCCGGAAACATCGACCGAAAGCACACTTGGATAACAAGATGTTGGCTGCCTGGAACGGTGGGGTGACCCTCTTTGAATCCTAATCCTATTTACAAGCCCCTTCTGTCTGCACAGTTGTTCTTCATAGGCTTTCTAATTTTGATTTAGAAATGAATAAATGGAGATTTAGGGAGTCTAAGTAATCTGTCTGGGTTTGGCACTTGGATCCTCCAGGGTGGGGCGGATGTCTCAGGAGAACTCTATCTGGTCTCTTACCAGCCCTGGTCTCTCTTTCCTCCAGGCCTGATGGTGTCTGGCTTTGCTGTGACTGGGGCTGTCCTGGGCATGGAAAAGTTCATCACTCAGGCCACCAACTGTGCCAAATTCCTCAAGCGACACATGTTTGATGTGGCCAGCGGCCGTCTGAAGCGGACATGCTATGCTGGCACTGGAGGAACTGTGGAGCACAGGTAGGGGACTGGGCAGACTGGCCGTCTCTTCGTGTCATACCAGTCCTGTCCTTTCCCTTCAATGCATGTGCACAGTGCACACTTCACACTCCTGGGCTTATTGACTCTTGGGAAATGGGCTAATGTAGGCACAGGAGAGGTAGGGTGTTGAGGATTAACTGAAAGAAACCATGAGAAATTTCCTCTCTGTCACCCCGGGCTTGTCCTCAGACTTCCTTCTCTCCTGTCTCCCCAGCAACCCACCATGCTGGGGCTTCCTGGAGGACTATGCCTTCGTGGTACGGGGCCTGCTGGACCTGTATGAGGCCTCACAGGAGAGCTCCTGGCTCGAGTGGGCTCTGCGTCTGCAGGACACCCAGGATAGGCTTTTCTGGGACTCTCGAGGTGGTGGCTACTTCTGCAGTGAGGCTGACCTGGGGGCAGACCTGCCTCTACGTCTGAAGGACGGTAATGTGGCTGTGGGATGGCCTTGGGTCCTGGGTCCAATCAGGGCAGGGCATTCCCGAGGAAGACATTTGTGTAGTTTTGCAGGAAGAATCTGGTGTGGGGCTCTTAATGGGTCACCCTGATCTCCCTGTTCCCATTCAACTCTACCACTGTCAGCGTGACCTCTTTACATTCAAGGCAGAGCAGGTCCCCCATAGCCTTCACTTCCTTACCCCAGCATCAGCACCTCCTCTCACACCACTCCAAGTCTCACACAACTCCACTACCACTCTCTTTGTCTTCTGGCACTTAGCCTGTCCCTCTGGGCTCTCTCAAACTGTCTCCTCTGTCTGAAGTCTCTCCCAAGTGCCTCCATGACCCCACAGCTGCTCTTGGTTGACACCTGTCACAGGTTTACTGGAATCTCAGTGTTCTGGTGGGGTTAGCATTTTGCACTCCACCACTCATTGCAAACCTCCTTCAGGCAAAGACCACGTCACTCTTGTTTAACAAATGAATCCGTGGTTTCCAAAGGCTCCCCCCACCCATGTTCACAGGAAAGCTAGAACAACCTCTCCATCAACTCTGGGGAATTACTGCCCCCAGCATTCATCTCTATAGTAGGAAGCAGGTTCCGAAATATCAGGAGAACACCGAAGTCACATAGAATAAAGACATGAAGCCAGGGGATAGCACATGAGATGAGGGGACAGGGAAGGATTGGGGCCTGTTCAGGAAGCAGCCCAGCAGGGTGTGTGTAGATGAATTACAAGAGGCGAGGGAATTGGGTGATACCTCTCTGGCCCCAGCAGTCGGTAGCTGGACAAATTCATCAGCAGTGAGATGGGGAACCTGGATACTCACAGCTCAGCAAGACAGAAAGGTTTGTAAAATCATCATCATCATCATCATCATCATCATCATCATCATCATCATCAT
>CAJQZJ010001558.1:1082386-1092647 GCA_907164525.1 Lophiomys imhausi
ATCATCATCATCATCATCATCATCATCATCATCATCATCATCATCATCAGACCAGCAACACATGTACTTCTTCATCTTCTCCCTGGACCCCATAACCCATATTCAGTCTCAGGGAAGGGTCCTGAAACCTTCTATCCCTTGCAGATCAGGATGGTGCAGAGCCCAGTGCCAACTCTGTGTCGGCCAACAACCTGCTTCGGTTGCATGGCTTCACTGGCCACAAGGATTGGATGGAGAAGTGTGTGCACCTGTTGACAGCCTTCTCTGAGCGCATGCGCCGCGTCCCAGTGGCATTGCCTGAGATGGTCCGTACCCTCTCAGCTCAACAGCAGACTCTCAAGCAGGTAAGGAGGTGGTAATCTGTGGACTGAGACCCAGGCCAGGAGGGAAGCTGGTGATGTAACAGAATATGAGAGCCATGGGTGGAGTTCCAGGGCTGTTCCCCAAAGCTCACTTAATATGTGTGCAGGTGCTTGTGAGATCCAGGGTCTTCGCTGTGTAGAATGGAGGTGTCTGTCGGTGGGAGGGTGGTGTCAGAGGAGATAGCTTGAGAGGACTTGTCACTGGGATGTCTGAGTATAATGGCAAAATGAAGGGGCTAAATATGGGTTCCTGATGGTTGGGTGGTTGATGAAATGTTTCTCTGTAAGCCTCTGCAAGTCAGTCTGCTTATTTCTGTTCCTATGTGCTTTGTTGTTGTGTTGATTCTTTTGGGTTGACAAAATGGAAACAAACACACACACACACATTGTTTTACTGGTTTGAGTGCTGGTGTAGGTCAGAGTGTTTGCCTCAGCTTTGCCTATGAATACTTGTGTGTGCTTGTGTGAGTGTATGTTTGTGTTTATATGTGTGGCATCTACTTCTACGAGCACCTACTGTATGTGTATGTAACTACTCCATACTTCTTTGTGTGCCATTCAGTGTATCACGTCTTCTGGACACCCCTGACCTGTATTTGTATGTCCACCACAATGTATGACATTGTCACTTGTGTGCATTTGTGTGTGTGTGTGTGTGTGTGTGTGTGTGTGTGTGTGTGTGCTTCCACTTGTCAAGCATTAAATCTGATGAATTCTGGTGGCTGAGGTAAGTTCCTTCCCTTCTTAGGAAAACTTGGTGGATGGAGGAAGGATGGGGAAGCTCTGGCAGGTTTGGGGCCTAGTTTCTCCATTTCTGACACTGGATAATTTTTCTGTATTGGCCAGATCGTGATCTGTGGAGACCCCCAGGCCAAGGACACGAAGGCTCTGTTGCAATGTGTCCACTCTATCTACCTCCCTAACAAGGTGCACATCCCTACAAACCTGTGTTCATCCCTCATTGTATCTCCCTGCTCAGGTCCTAAAGAGCTTCCTTTTGGAGGTTTTGGGGAGGAGTCATCTCCCACTGGGCTCTGCAGTGACCAATACCCTCTCCCAGGTGACACTTTCTGCTCTGCCTGATCCTCCAGGTGCTGATTCTGGCTGATGGAGACCCATCGAGCTTCCTATCCCGACAGCTTCCCTTCCTGAGCACCCTTCGACGAGTAGAAAACCGGGCCACAGTCTACGTATTTGAGAACCAAGCCTGCTCCATGCCTGTCACTGAGCCCTGTGAACTACGAAAGATGTTACACCAATAATTGCCCAGAATCCTTTAAGCTGGGCCAGAGGCAGGATTTTCCAGCTGACTCAAGACTTTCTAGGCTATGTCAAACCTATAACCATCTCTGGAAACCTTGCTGCCAGGTGGTCACAGCCATCCTTGAGGCTTCCCCATGGGCACCTACTCACCATGAAATAAACCTAACATCATCCCACGGTGACCTTGGGGCCTTAGCCTCTCTTGTGAGGGTGGGCCCTCTGCTCTAGCCTGGGAACCAGCAGCCAGAGACCAACTTGCCCTTCTGCGAGTCCCCAGATGACTTCTTTGTCTTCTTTCATTGCCCCATCACCTTCCATGGGTCACTCAACTAATCTTGCCCTTGTCCATGATTAGTAAGCTTGAATGAAACAGTCAGTGGACCGAAACCAAGTACAGGAACCGGGGTGAGGACAAGGTGGGTACTGGCTCAGAAAGGGTAAGCCCCTTGCAAGAAGTGGCCCGCCATCTTCCCCCTTTGTCCTTTCACTTAAAGCTAGGGAAGGGACAGGAGGCTCAGTGTAGGCTTTAATATTTAACAGAAAGACAACATTTCCATGCAATGTGGTGTGCTGTGGAAACTGCTAGAACCAGAACTAAGACATTTCTTTAGGGGTACCCATCCAAGCTCAGCATCACTGCAGGAGGTCATGTTCCTCCTCTCTTCCTGCAAAATGGTCTGGGAAGGAGCTCTTTTGCAAGTGGAGCACCTGGAAGCCTTTCCTCAAATTCATTTGACTCATGCTACAAAGGAGGCTGGCACCTTCCTGGGACCTTCTTCTGTCCTCTCAAGTTGGGAGATGCTCTTAGATCCCATCCTTAGCAAACGGACCTTTACAGAAGACCCCACATAGCTGTGGTCAGGGAAGGCAACTGGGAGACTTGCTTGGGTTGGGCAGATATAGAATAATAGGGTTGTGAGATTGTACAGAAACTGAGGTCTACTGAGCTTGAACATCATCGTAACATCCAAGCCAAACAACACAGACAGCAGGAAGAAGCTGCCAGAGAGCCAAAGAGAGAAAAGAATTGGGGGGAAGGGGGCACTGCTAAGGAGATGTCAGCAGCAGAGAGCTGAATGGAGCAGGAGAGAACCTAGAGACAGGACATTGTCACACATACACAGCTACCCATGGTCACTGGGACCAGAGTTGTTTCATTCTGGGCAGCAGGCCCTTGGTGCAAGCCACCAACCCATCTGGAGGGGATTAGCACTCTGGCCAATGAGGTCAGCTGGCCCCTTTCTTGCTGGAGCCCACTCAGTCTTGCCAGCAAGTCAAAGACTGGACACGTGGAGCCTGGCTTGAGGGCAGCAGGAAGGGAGAGTACAACATGGTGAGACACAGGTGGCCTTTTTGGCAACTCAGGCCTGGATTTGGAACAGTCTGGGAAGTTCTCTTGCCACTGTGGTCCCACCGACCCCCATGAGTGAGACAGTGAAACAGGGACCTTTAGCCTCCTAGAGACAGTCATTGGAGGGCCAGAGTTGGTAGGAGTCTAGCCTGACACCTCTGAGCATACCAGATTCTCCCTGTGGTCTTCAAAAAGACAACAAGGATCACTGACACTTCTTCCTGCCAGGAGGAGGAGGCATGGCCATGAAGGAGAACACATTCGGTGTTTTCCCTCCACCTTGCCTGCCTTTTGCTTCTCTCATTTCCCTTCTGCTATCAGGCAGACACAGGGCTATGGCATCTTGTAAATAGATTCAGAAGAAGGAATTGCTTCTCCCAGGAAGGCTGAGCTTTCTAGTGCCCAGGCTAAACATGACCCTTACTGGATGTGAAGTTGATTTGAAAGTCCCACAACATCTCTTCCTCTTGGCAAATACCACTTGCCTTCCTCTTCCACGCCCCCTCCTCTGTCAGCAGGACTGTACTGGGGCAGCTGTGTGTGACCTAGGGTCACAATACACAAGACCTCATGGTTTGGGAGTTATCATTTCATTTCCCTAAGCCCCAGATTCTTTAACTGAGAAATGGCAGTTCCACTCAATTCCCAGAGTTGTGAAGGTGACTAAATGGGGTGGTTGCAGCATCCCCAACTAAAGCGTTACCACAGATGGGTGATTTATTTTGTTCTTAAGGGCAGCAGGGGAGGGGCAAAGCCCAGAAGGCTGCAGGGGCCTGGAGGAGCTGGTTGAGCAAGGTATATATGGAGACACTATAGTAAACTCAGGAGAATGTTGGGACCATATAGGTCTAACTTGGTAGGAAAACTGAGGCAGGAATAAGGGGATCTTTGTTCCTCTCCTTCTACTTCCTGGTTTGAGATCATTCATCTAAAAAAAAAAAAAAGTCACTAAGTGTCCACTGTGTATCAAATACTAGGCTAGGATGGAGTTCAGGGAACACAGTCTAAGAGCAGGGAGAAGTCTACATATATCATCTCTACCCAGGCTTCCTACTGTAAGTTATTCCACCTTTGACTCGTTCAATACCGTATCTTAGCACTTCAGCACCTAAAGGCCACTGCTAAAGACCTCTAGAAAGAAGCTAGTAGGAAGAGGTCATGCCAAAACTTCGAGCACTGGAGTGAAAGGCTTCCTCCATCTTCTCTTGCCTTCCTCTTCCCTTCCTTCACTCAGGTAGCAGATAGGGTCCCCTGGTGCCCTATGCTGTCCTAGATGGCAATCTCTCCCAGGTTGCAAACAAAGGGAGGCAGATCTCAATTTCTATAGCTGGTTCCTGCCTTTGTCTCTTCTTGGTATGGTCAGTAACAGGGCAACCCAAGGGTGAAGATTTGGATTATCTGACCATTGGAGAACTGTGGGGGTCGGCAAGCGACTGACTGGCCTCATACATCCCTCTCTCCTTCAGAGATTTGAGTTATGAGAGTCTTATTTATCTCTGGCCGCAAACCCTAGAGCTTCAAGATGGTGGTCAGAAGGGCAAGCCCACCACTAGACTGAGGACACACAGAAGGGAGAGACAATGTCAGATACTAGGAGCAAGCCATAAATAGCTCCCCTCTCCCAGAAGAGGGCCCTGAGTTCAAGATGGGCGCCTCACACACAATGAAAGCAGAGACTCCCTCCAGGAGAAACAGGCACTTAGGGGATGTGTTCATTAGCATGAAAAGCAAATAGGCCTGGCCTCATTTACACAACTCAACGTTGGGATTTGACGAAAGGGAAACCAGGAAGGTGACAGCGCAGAAGCGGCTCTGCCCTCTTCACCCCATCTTGGCAACTGGCCGGAGTGGGAGCTGAGACTGCCCCAAACCCATGTTGTGGTGCCAGGAGGCCTCTGGAGGATGTGTGGGTGGTGCCACTTTACCAGGGAAGAACGTCTGGGAATCAGAGGCTGAAGGAGGTGATCCGGTCTATTCCTCAGCTTTACCGCGGTGATTGGTGCGGTCGTTCCTTCGTATACACCCTACGCAGACTGTGGAGACGTTTTCCCTGAGTCTAACATCAACGCTTTGCCCCCTCCCTTCCCCCTAACATTCAGAACTCCGGTGGCGCTTGGTTCTCTGGCACTCACAGCCTTTTGGAGGCACCAGCGGTGTGAGGGAGCTAGAATCGACTGAGCCCCTGAACACAGGGGGACGAAAGCCCGGGTACTCCATTTGCATGCACTCTGCACTCGCCTGGCAGGCACACACACAAGCGCAAACACCACTCCCAGTACAGTAGTTGAAGAGAGTAACTCCGCGAGGCATTTTTCTCTCAGACACTTCCGTTGAGCCATGTTGGGAATCGAGGGGAGAAACTGAGGCACGGAGTGGAGCTTTGCAGGATGAAGTTGGTAAAGCTTAGCTCTTGCTGTCATTCCCTCCCATAACACTCAAGGCCCACAGTGTCTTCCGCAGGCCGTTCCCACTTTGAGGCTGCAGGTGATCCAGGCTCTGTGGTTTTGGTGCCACTCCTGGCTATGCTTTTCCAGCATGAGGCCCTTGAGAGGAGACTCCATCCTTCAGAGATCTCTAGAAGCAAGAGATAAATGAAGCTCAGAGCATCAGTGAGAAGGCCTAAGGATTAGGGTTAGGTAAGGGTCAATATCTTAGAAGTGGACCAGGGATCTGGGCCAGTAAACCTAAGAGGCTTGGTAGAGAACACTCCTAGACCACACCCACCTCTACCTTTCCGGCGTCGCCTATTTTCCCCAAACAGACCCTTCCCAAGCCTGAAACACCAGACACTCCATTCTTCTTACCCTTCCCTAGTCTGGCTGGCTCCCAGGTTCAAGCACGAGGTGGGTCATTAACCAGGTGGGGGAGAGTTGGTTTTCGCTGTGAGACTCCGGTAATACTCCTAATTAATTCCTGTGACTCCCATATCCCTTCTTTTCCAGCCCTGCTTAGAGCTAAATTCTGCCTTCTGGCTGCTGTCCAATTCGGGGGTCCTGGACAAAAGATGTCAGAGGCACGTAACGCTACCCCAGGACTCGATGCCAAACACTCTGATTTTTCCAGGCTCCCTCCAGGGGATCCCAGAGGCCAATAGGAAAGTGGGTTCGGTCTGGGCAGCTGTCCGATTGGCTCCAGCCTTCGGGAGCGAACCTAGGGGCAAGAGGAGGGGGAGAAAGGAGGTCCTGGTTTTGGGGTGGGAACCGGATTCCAGCTGTGGTTCTCTTCCCCGATACCCCTCCCGCACTGGCACGGCGACCGACCAATGGAAGGGCAGCTCTGGACCGGTGACGCACGGCGATTGGCTGTGAGGTTGGCTGGGGAGAGGCGGGGCCGATGCTTGAAGTTGGAGTGAGGGATCCAGCTGTGTTGTGCGCCGGGCTCTTCGCCGCTTTCGCTCGCTCGCTCTCTCCGCGTCTCGGCCGGAGGAGAAGGCAGTGGTGCCGGCGACAGCTACGGCAACGGCAGCCACGGCGGCGGCGACATCTCCGCCTCCACCCCCGCCCGGGACGGCCCACCACGGACTCCCCGCCCCTCCCGGTCCTCTAGCCCGCCGCGGGGCGGAGGAAGGAGCCGGCCCCCACCCCCTCCAAACCCACCCCCAAAGAGATCCCTCCTCCCCCCCCCCCCGCAGCTTCTGGCGCGGAGCCGGGACGATACTGACCCCTTAGATCCTGCTCCAGCTGCGCCGAGGGAAGAGGGGGAGTCCCTTCCAAGACCCCCCCCCCCCCCCCGGGGCCCCCTTTTCTCCCCCCCCCCCCCTCGAGGACTGCTTCGCCGAAGGTAGCGCGGATTCGGGCAACCAGAGCCTGGGCGCGAAGCGAAGAAGCCGGAAAAAAGTGAGGGGAAGCCGGCCGGCTAGTCGGGGAGCCTCCGGTAACCCAAGGGAAGCGGGACTCTCGCCAGGCGGGGCTTCCCTGCGACCCAGAGCCCCGCGGACAGCATGCCCCTGAGGGCAGTGGGAGCTGGCCTGAACTGGCCCTCCTGGGGGCTCAGCAAGCTCTCTAGAGCCCCCCATATGCTCCCCTACCGGGGTCCCCCTGTTGCGTGAGGACACCTCCTCTGAGGGGTTCCGCTCGCCCCTCTTCGGACCCCCCGGGACCCCCGGCTGGCTAGAGGATGGACGAGGAGGAGGATGGAGCGGGCACCGAGGAGTCGGGACAGCCCAGGAGCTTCACGCGGCTCAACGACTTGTCCGGGGCTGGGGGCCGACAGGGACCGGGGTCGACGGAAAAGGACCCGGGCAGCGCGGACTCCGAGGCGGAGGGGTTGCCGTACCCGGCGTTGGCCCCGGTGGTTTTCTTCTACTTGAGCCAGGACAGTCGTCCGCGGAGCTGGTGTCTCCGCACGGTCTGTAACCCATATCCTTCCGGGAACCGTGATGGGCCGGACTAGGGGGTCCACCAGGGGGGCGGGCCGTGTTGCTAGAGGGGACGGAAAGCCAGGTGAGTTGGAGAAGTGAGCCTGGACTGTGGACAGTTGAGAGGGGGACTGCTGAGGAGGGGAGGGGGCGTTCGAGTAGAAGTGGAGACTGGTGGGTAACCCAGATGAGCCCCACCTCCGAATACACACACCTTAGTCTTCCTTGGGCCGGGGTCAGGGGTAGAGGGTTGAAATCCAAGCTAGGGAAAAGAGAGGAGACCTGACCCTCTGGTACCCAGCTGGATGATCTACAGATGGGGGCAGAGGAGGGTCGTCCATCCTCCAGATGTGGGCAGCTTCAGGAGCCTGGGCTCTTTACTCCGCCAGCCCGCCCGCCTCGGGTTAGCGAGCTGGGTTTGGTTTTCGAGTTTGGGGGCAGGGGTGGAAAGGAAGCTGCGGGGACGGAGGAGGGGAGACCGCAATCTCCTGAGGTTTCCTTATGCCCCCGCCCCAAAGTTTGCGGCGGATTCTAGGGTCCAGTCCCCTCCGACCTAGTCCTCAAGGCTGGTTTTTACTGACCTAGCGGGAAACGGGGGTGGGGGTGGGGGGCAGGTCCTGTCCCCCTAACACCCTCCCAATCCGCGGGTTGGAGGCACAACAAGGAGATTTCGGCGGCGGCTGATGTCAGGGGTGCAGAATGAGAACAAGATGTGGTGAAGGGGGAGCTGTCTGCCCCCAGAGCTGGACTGGAGCCCCTTTCAGAGAGAGCTCAATGAGGCCAGCGCCCTCCTCACCTCAGTTCTTTATCTGGTGTCGAGTGCCTAAGGTTGGGTTAGGGAGTTTTGGGCTGGGTTCCCCCCCCCGTTGGTGGGGGGAGAGACTGACAAGAGCTCCGGCAAGTGGGGGATGGGATTAAGCTCGTCCACACTACGTCTCTCCCCTTTCACAAATCAGAGTGTTCCAGCTGATGGCAGACCAGGTATGGGAAACCGCAGTCGTCTGGAAGTGTTGGGGGGACAAGGAGACTGCCAGTGTGTTCACTGCGGAGGACTGAGGTCGGGTACCCCAGGCCTACTCTGTGGATGGGTTTGGGGAGTGCATGTCCCACACTCCAGACAGATGAATTTTGCTCTTCACCCTCACCTCTGCCTAGCCTGGCGTGGTCTAAAACCCGTAGCACAAAGCACTGGCTTGCCTGACGTCCAGCTCTGGGGTACCGGAAAGGTGGCAGCTGGCTGCTGGCTGTACTGCTATCCCAGTAACCGACAGTGTCTTCTAATTCTCTTCTTCTAGCCCAGAGCTTCTCTGGGACTCTGGGTGGGAGACCCCCCCGGTTTACACTGTAGCCCCTGAGAGCCCAAGCAGAGCTCTGCTTTGGGGAACAGGGGCAGTGGGAAGCTTGATGCGGCCCTCACTCTGCAGCGCTGCTGCCTCTAGTGCGCAAAGCAGGATATAGGCTGAGTCCCCCCCCACACCCCTTGCTCCACACTCTGCAAGTCTTTGAGAAGCTCCTCTCCCAATTCTTGACCCCTTCTTTCCTTTCTGTATGAGCTGAAGAAATGGGAGTAGGGGGCTCCTAGGTCTTCGGTTTCCTTAACCGCTATCTTGAATTATGAGCCTCCCTCTCAAGGTCCCCTTTCCGTGACAGAGATGGAGATGTGAAAAGAAGCCCTCCTCTCCACTCCTAACCACACTGTGAAAGGAGAACCCCCAGCAGTCCCTATCTTCTCAGGAGACCTAGGGGTGACTGGAAGATCTTGTCTCCTCTTCCTTCATATACCCTTAAAAACAGACTTTTTGACAAGCATCTATGCCCACTTGCTCTATCTCCAGGTGGGGGATCTGGAATGCTTCTGGTAAATCCTTTTATGGAAGGAGACAAATGATCAAGCTTACAAGAGGGAAGAGAGATGGGCGGCTAGTGCTAATCTTGAGGTTAGGGGAGCAGGCCCAATCTGGGGAGTTGTGGTCTTGAGTCTGTAGTACCTATGTCCCTACATCTAGACTAGCTAGCAGATTTGTTCAATATGCTGAGAGCAATTTCTTGGTAGAGGGCACTTCCTGGACTTTTACCCCCAATGTTCCTATCCTACCCAAGTCACAAGGGCAAGTAGATTTCCACTGCCAGAGAGGGACTCTGAACTGCCCCCTTAGCCTTCTCCTTTTTCTCTTTTTTGGTATCTGCAAAGCTTCTATTGGCTTCAGGAGTCCCCAGTGTGGGTCATGAAGACATTGGTCCTGAGGGACCTGAAGACAGTCTTCCCTTCCTCAACTAACTGAGGCTAGTTAGCCTTTTCTCATACTTTTCGTGGCCCCTTCCTCTTGCAGCCTCATTAACAGGCTAGATTTCCTAGATGGAATCTAGATGCAGGTGAGCTTTGTGTGTGTGTGTGTGTGTGTGTGTGTGTGTGTGTGTGTGTGTGTTGGGAGAGAGGGAGAGGGGACAAAACATGGAAAAGGGGACACAAAAGGGTATGTTCCTGTACAGGGAAGAGCAGGGACATGAACCCAACCAGCTCCCAGGCAGGCCACAGCCTCCCAGGTTACGGGGAAGGCTGGCCTTTGCAGTGTGTTTCTTACAGTGTGAGGGCGTGAGTTTCCCCTCCCGGGAAGGAGTTCCTGAGCATTCCCTCTCGGGCTGTTATGTCACATCTGGAAGTTTGTGTAGGAGTTTCTCCAAGCTCAGAGCCCAGCACAGCTTTTTCTCATTTGGAAATCACAGGCTGGCATTTGGGATGCCGAGAGAGGAGGAGTGGGAGGGGGGCCAGAGAAGGAGAGGGGAGCCTGCCAGGAGTTGGGGGGAGGAGAAAGGGGAGGCCTGAGAGGCAGGAGTCCTAATGGCTTCCAGAAGTGAATGTGAGAGTGGGGCTGTGCGTCACTGTGTGTGTGTGTGTGTGTGTGTGTGTGTGTGTGTGTGTGTGTGTGT
>CAJQZJ010001558.1:1092657-1116081 GCA_907164525.1 Lophiomys imhausi
TGTGTGTGTGTGTGTGTGTGTGTGTGTGTGTGTGTGTGTGTGTGTGTGCCTCTAGAAGGGAGGAGGCCCTCGAAATTTCGGTAGTCTTCCTTGCCATTGTCCCAGTGCCCCAAGTCTTCCTATTCTTCCCAAGGGAAGATTCACCATCAGGTCCTCAGAGGAAGGGTGTGTGTGTGTGTGTGTGTGTGTGTGTGTGTGTGTGTGTGTGTGAGTGTGTGTCTCCACTCGTGCGCACATAAGGAGGTTGCTTCAATCTCATATGTGCCCTCATCCCATTTCCAAACCCTAGACCATCCAGAGAAGATTCTGGGGAGAAAAGCTGAGGCAGAGAAATTAGTGGAATTGGGGGGGGGGGGGGCAAGAGGATCTTTGGCAATCTGTCCCAGATCCTCCTTCCTTCTAGGTCATAGAGACTCCTTTTCACGAACTCTGTTCCACTGCTGGGGGACTCCCCATCACCCCTAGTGCCAGTTGGAGCCATTCCTGGGATTACCCCTCCACCCTGCCCCCCTTCTGCTGCTCCCGCCCCAGCTCTCACCCCGCCCTGCCTGCCTTAGCTGGGAGGGTGACAGACACACTACTCTGCTTACACACACACACACACACACACACACACACACACACACGCAGGCACACACGCAGGCACACACACACACACACACACACACGAGTCACAGACATTTGAATCAGATTTCTGGCCTGTTTTCCTTCCCAAAGATTCCAGTAGCTCTCTCTCTCTCTCTCTCTCTCTCTCTCTCTCTCTCTCTCCTGTCTCTGTCTCTGGGTGGGGCTGGCTGCCTTTTGGGCAGGCTTCAGTTTTTAGTTTAGTTGGAAACCTCTCTCCCCACACACCCACACACCGGAGCTGGGGGTGCAGGGGGAAACAGGGTAGTTAGCAGGAGGGGGCCTCTGTTGGGGATTCCCCTTTTCTGGGGGAAAAATGAGCACAGGCCATCAAACTGAACTCCTGAATCATCTTCTACCCTATGGAGCATTGGATCCCATAGACCACCAAACATCTTTGTGGAATGGGTGAGGCAAGGACCTGCCCCTCGACCCCCTAACTCTTACTAGAAGGCCAGAATTCCTGGGTCCAGGCCAACCTCCTCCTCAGTGTTCTTTAGTCTCACATTTCCAGACTTCTGGGAGGGGAGAGAGGCAGCTAGAAGGCCTGCTTGCCGTCTGGGTTCACACCCTAGGCCCAGGGCCTTAGATCTATAGTTGCCAATCTAGGCAAAAGCTCTATCTAGAACCTGTGGAGAAGACTCATTTGTGGATATAACATGCTCTATTTCCCTCTCCCTGGGAGGAGAGGAGGGGGAGGGATGGCAGAGAGGTCCTCTTCTGCCATTCTCCTTTTCTTTGCTTTTGATGGTGGGTTGTGGGGAAGAGAAAGATCTTCCCCTCTCCTGCTCCCACCCTTTGGGATCCACTCCAGCACGGACAGTCACCATAGCAACAGTAGACATGTGACTGCACAGGTCTCTCACAGTCACTATGGCAACCAGTGTCCCCGTTCCCTTGGTTACCATGGGGATCTGTCACATGGTTCCCCACCCAACCTGATAACCTGTGGGTCTCCCTGCTCTTCTTTCCTTGTGTGAGGACATAAAAGCAGTCTGGCAAGGGGAGAGAATGTGTGTGTGTGGGGGGGGGCCATCTCTTTAATTACCATGGCAACAAATCCACACCACCTGGTGACACATTCTCCTGTTGTTATGGCAACAGAAGAGCATCACACAGTGACATACTGCCATGTTCCCAAGGAAACAAGCCCCACCCTGAGAAGAGTGAAAGACCCTCCCCCTTAGATATTCCTCTACTCAGATTGTTCTAGATTTGTCTGTCCATTTATACTTATGTACTGTGAAGGAGAAGCTGGAGTGCAAGGGGTGCAGGCTGGATTGCCACATGGCCTAGAGAAGGGACTTTTGGTTAAGAGCCTGATATGGGATTGTCTGGGGGGGCAGGTTCTGACTATCAGAGGCCCCAGTCTGAGCCTGTATAAGGTAGGGATGGGGGGGAGCAGTTCCTCCATGAGGTCAATTCTGTCCCTCCTTACATCACTGTAATGAATTTGTCACTGTTGAGGGAAACATCAGGCAAATATGAATGGGGAGACACATCTGGCTTCTAGATAGGCAGATGACTGATAGATACATTGGTTCCTTCATTCATTCTTCCTGTACGCTGATCATTTCCTATGGACTACATATTACACTGGGCTCTGCAGTATGGGCACTGTTAAAGATGTAGCAGAGGTATCCCCTACTTACCAGAAAGCCCATGGCCAGCATGAGAGAAGAGCCAAGCACGTGGATGACTTACCTCGGTAAAGCTGGTGTCACTGGGTGTCCAAATAGATACCCTGGAGCCCTTCTTCCCCACCACTGTTCTCAGGGGGCTCCTAGGCCCCTCCTCTCCTCCAAAGAGGAGTGGGCTAGCTTGTATCAAACAGACCAGTTATTAGGGTAATTGTGTCCTTTCCTTTCCAAGTAGCGGCTTCCTCCCTGTCCCCCCTTTTCTAGAGTGACCCCTGGCTGACCCCCATTCTGGAGAGAGATCCTGCCGCCACACTTAAGGCTACTCTCAGGAAAACAGCCCCACAGAAACACTTTCGTTTCCCTCCTCACCTACTTACCCTCTTCAAACCAAGGATTTTATTTAATTTTTTTAAAATTCTTATTCTTTTAAGGGATAGATATTAGGAAAACTGAAATGTCTTAGGACTTGTAGGGTGCTAGGCACAGGTGGTGACACGGATGTGCACCCAAGAGAAAAGAGCCTAGCTAACAGGAATGGTGAGGGCTTCAAGGTGGCTGAGAGAGAAGTCAGTGTTGAAGATGCAGCACAGAGGTGGGACATGGTGGGGGCCAGCTGGGAGGATAGGTTTTGGGTCTCTGAACTTCCCTGATCATCTCTTCATGCTTGGTGAAAGTCGGGAAGGATCCATGAGTTCTGGGCCCTGAATGGACTGGCAGCAGGAGACCACAACCCTTTCCTCTTTTTTTTTTTTTGACTCTGCTTGCCTCTGGTTTTGTTTTTTTTTTTTCTGTTTTTCGAGACAGGGTTTCTCTGAATATCTCTGGCTGTCCTGAACTCACTTTGTAGACCAGGCTGGCCTCGAACTCACAAAGATCCGCCTGCCTCTGCCTCCCAAGTGCTGGGATTAAAGGCGTGCGCCACCACCGCCCGGTTGCCTCTGGTTTTTTTGCTCTTTCTACCTCACTCCTATTTTTCCATGAGGAAACTAGGCTGTCTGGTTGTATATCTGTGGGGTCCAGGGCATGGAACCTTCTTTATCCAGAGGTCATTTTTGTATATCCTCATGCCAATGGGCTGAAGGTTAACCACTCAACAGAACTAACTCATCATGCAGAAAGCTCATGATTTAGAAAGAATTCCCTCTGCTCTTAGCTGTTTGGGTTAGAAGGCTCAAGAGATATGGCAGCGACTGGGCCTCATGTATGGTCACTCTGCCCTGCTGACGCTTGCCCTTAGTGTAGGGCCTGGCATGGGGCATATACTCTTGATCCAAACGCTACGGACGTGACTAAAAGCCGAGGACTTTGAGAAGCCAGGGGGTTGGGGTTTGGAGAGAGACTCTGGGGCTCCTATGTAGTGTTGGGGTGTGGGGAGGCTGCAGATGTGGGCTTTCTTGTGTGGTATCAGGGCTGTCACGAGTCCCTGCCTGCATGAGTAGTTGTAGTGGCAGGGAAGGCGACAGGGTAGACCCCATGCTTGGAAGCCTCGGTTTCATCTTGGCTTCTTGAGCAACTTTGGCACATGACTTGGCTTCAGCTCTCTGGGTCTTGCTGTCCTTGGGTTGTGGAGAATAAAATGATCCCCCGTGCCTGCTTCACAGAGCTGTTGTGAGCAACAGTCGTGGCATTGTGTGAAAGTGCGTGGTAGACTGCAAGGCAGGCTTAATCCAACTGTAGGTTTGTGTAACACATTCGCATACATTATCTCACTTGCTTCTCACATCTACCCAGTGATGTGGGGAGAGGAGGATCAGATCCGCAGCAAACTCGTGGAGCCTGGCATTTCCACAAGCACAATCGATTCTATTCCCTACATGGCTTGTGCAAACAGTCAGGGTATTTATGGCTTTCTCTATCTGTCTTACAAATGAGGAAGATGGGGCTGGAGAGACAAAATGGCCCTGGTAGGCCTGGACCCACCCATCTCACCTCTTGTGTTTCCAAAGGCACTGGGGAGTTAAACTGACAGGTAGCGAGCGTTGGGAGACACGTCAGCTCAGGCTCTGGGTAGCGGGACAGTTTCCTTGACGCCTCACACCTGGTTCGAGCGCATCAGCATGTTGGTCATTCTTCTCAACTGTGTGACTCTGGGTATGTTCAGGCCATGTGAGGACATTGCCTGTGACTCCCAGCGCTGCCGGATATTGCAGGTGAGTGTGTGTGTGTTAGAGGAAGGGGTGAGCGATCCTTGGATCTTTTTTTTTTTTTTTTTTTTGGTTTTTCGAGACAGGGTTTCTCTGTGTATCCTTGGCTGTCCTGGACTCACTTTGTAGACCAGGCTGGCCTCGAACTCACAAAGATCCGCCTGCCTCTGCCTCCCAAGTGCTGGGATTAAAGGCGTGCGCCACCACCGCCCGGCCGATCCTTGGATCTTAATACCTGGACTCTCTTCTAACCAGAAGCCCTGATCCAACTGGTGGGCTCTGGTTTGGGGTGGGTATGGCCTCCATTCTCCTCAACTTCAGCAACCCCTCCTTCCCACTTTAGGCCTTTGATGACTTCATCTTTGCCTTCTTTGCCGTGGAAATGGTGGTAAAGATGGTGGCCTTGGGCGTCTTTGGGAAGAAATGTTACCTGGGAGACACTTGGAACCGGCTTGACTTCTTCATCGTCATTGCAGGGTGAGGGCTTGGGTGGGGGAGGGAGAGCAGGGGGTAGATGGCCTGACTCTCTGGTTGTCCACTCAGCCAAGGCTGCCTGCTTGCGGTGCTCTTGCTCACCCTCTGAATCCCACAGTGTTCCTTTAGGGCCTGAGGAGATGGTCATTGCTTGGGGGTGTCCCTGCCCACTAGACAGCTGATCTTCAGCCCCACTTGGTGGAGGAGAGGGGAGATTCCTAGGTCATCCTGCCACCTCTTCACTGGTCCCTTTCACATGGAGTTGGCTTCAGACTCAAAGGGCCTCCCTCCTTCCTGGCCCCTCCCCACAGGATGCTGGAGTATTCGCTGGATCTGCAGAACGTCAGCTTCTCAGCAGTCAGGACAGTCCGTGTGCTGCGACCTCTCAGGGCCATTAACCGGGTGCCCAGTGAGTGACCCCTTAGCCCTCACCCCTGGACAGAGGGCCCTCAGGGAAAATGTGGCACATGCGTCCTGACCTGACCATTTGAATCTGAGACAGAGAAGGGCTCAGTAGGGACTCAGTCAGAGCCCCTAACCCAATGGTGTCACTAGAGTCTTAGAAACACCTCAGATGACCCCTTTCTGGGGGGAATAGAGGTGGGTGGGGACCAGTAGAGAGACTGTCAGACTGGAAGGAGAGGACACAAAGTACTAGTGTTCTTTTTAGGTTTTCAATGGTGCACTAAACATCACTTCTCTCAAAACAAGGCCGCATCATGCCTTAACACCCCCCCCCCCCCCGTTGCATCCCCCCCCCCATCCCTTTCCAACTCTTGCAGTGTGACTGCCGGGACCATTATCTAAATTAAACCGCATTGGTTTCTGGAGCCAGCAAAGGTTTGGCAGCTCTAGCTCCAGCTCCCTTGACAGTCTGCCCCTCCCCCTTTGCAGGCCCCCTTTGCAATTCCTCAACCTATACATGCTGCAGATGGTTCCCACTGGGGCCTCAGGAGGGGGGGCACTGTGCCTGACTTCATGCCTGATGCTGCAGTAGCCGTGTGTGTCTGTGTGTGGTGTGTGTGTGTGTGTGTGTGTGTGTTTGTGTGTGTGTAAGAGAGAGAGAGAGATGCAGTATCTCTGTGGAGGGCAGAGCTGCTGAGTGAGCCTGGGGTGGGGCAGGATGCTTGGTGCTAACAGAAGATTCAGAAGAGGGGCGTGGCTGGCCTCCTCTCCCAGGTGACAGCTACTAGATTATTAGACCTCAGACTAACCACTGCTGTAATTCCCTTAATGCGAACCCTGAGGAATTGATCTCAGTTGGAGCCCCATGGAGCTGAAAAGGGCTGAGAAGAACTGAAGGGGGTGGCAAGGAGTGGCTGGCTGGTCAGGGTAAGGTGGCTGTAGTCAGTCACCAGGGAGATTAATCAGTTGCTGTGTTGTTGTCTAGAACCTTTGCTCGAGAGGGAGCAAGGCCCACGCAGGGCACTTTAGGGGTGAAATGGGCCACTAGAGATCCATCAGCTTGACAAGGGCTTCAGAGGTCTGGGTCTCCTGAAGGCCAGTTCAAATATTTGGGCTACTGAGTTCTAGACCTGGAGTGAGCAAGGGGAATGGATCCCTAACAGGACTTTTATTTGGAGGTGGGGTTAAGTGGCTTTGCCTCTGGAGGGAGAATTAATTGTTATACTCCCAAAAGACAGAGTTATGTCTCTTCAGACCCTGATTTCAGGATCTGGACCCAACAGGGGACAGAGACACAGGGAACAGAGAGGCAGGGGTGGAGAAAGGGGTGGACTCAGAAACCCTGGGAAGTGCTAGTCATCTTGGCTGCCTTCTAGCCTTCCCTCTAGTTTCCCCAGTGGCCCCCTGGGGCCATCATTTAGGAAGGTCAGGTGACTGTATCTGTTGAGAGAAGGAAGTGGGAGGTGTGTGTGTGTGTGTGTGCCTCGGGGAGCAGGATTTGGAAGCACAAAAGCCTAAATTTAAGTCCTGGCACCTGCACTTAGCAGCTCTTATCCTGGGCAGCTCATGTCACTTCTCTGAGCCTCAGACTTCTCGTCTGTAAATTGGGGGTGATATCACCAGCTCCATGGTGATGCTGAGAGAGTGAGGTGAGACTCAGAACTTTGGAAACCACAGTTTCTCTGATAGGCGGTGGTACTGTACAAAAATTAATATGGATGGGGTGGACCAAGGGGGCTTCAAGGACTGTCTGGGAGAATTAGTAGTGTCTGCCAGTCTTCCCTCCAGCTTAAATTGGGCCTTCTAGCATCCCTAGTGGGGAAGACTGCCAGGCCTGTGTCACTCAGCCTTACTGGGCCAGACTGAAATCCCCAGCGTGGCTCTTCTGTCCCCACAGGCATGCGCATCCTCGTCACGTTATTGCTGGATACCTTGCCTATGTTGGGCAATGTCCTGCTGCTCTGTTTCTTCGTCTTTTTCATCTTTGGCATCGTCGGTGTCCAGCTGTGGGCAGGGCTGCTTCGGAACCGATGCTTTCTCCCTGAGAATTTCAGCCTGTGAGTGGTGGACCTGGTGGGTGATGGACTCGGGGGCTGTGGACCTCTCTTAGTCCCTGGCTTCCCGTTGCCATGGATATACCGTTCTCATTTCTGGCACGCATTTGGTTTTCAACCCTAGCTACACATTGGAACGACCTGGGGCACTGCAAAGCCCTGATGCCCAGGTATCCCTATCAAAGATTCCCATTGCATTGACCTGGGGCTCGCTCAACTTGGATCTCGACATTTTAAAAGCCCCCCCCCCCCCAGAAACCAGGCACTCTGGTGCCTATCTTTACTCTCAGAACTCTGGAGACAGTGTTGGGTGGATCTCTGTGAGTTTCTGCTGGTTTAATCTACATAGTGAGTTCCAGGCCAGCCACAGATACAAAATGAGACCTTGCCTCCAAAGGAAGCAAAGAAGGCAGGCAGGCTCCTTAAGAGCTAGGGATATAGTTCCGTTGGTAAGTGCTTGCCTAGCTAGTATGTGCAAACCCCTGAGTTTGATCCCTAGCAACACATAAACCGGGTGTTGTGGTGCACACCTGTGATCTCAGCACTCAGGAGGCTGAGACAGAAGGATCAGCAATTCACAATCATTCAGCTACATAGAGTTCGTCGCCAGCCTGGAATACATGAGACTACCTGACAAAGGAGGATTAGGGTGGGTGGAGAAATAAACCCTTCCTGTGATTTTGATTTGCAACAAAGTTGGAAAACCACTTCTCTAGAATTGTGGACCTCTGGACTCTGGAGTTCCTGAGCAAGCCTCATACCTCCAGTGCTCTCATTCCTACCCACAACCCCCTGCTCTGCCCGATCCCCTCTCCCATGTTAGGTCTGGCCTACCCCGTGTCCCTCAGTGCACCTGCGCCAGCTTTTCCTTCCTTGGCTTCTCTCTGGAGAATCTTACTCCCCAGCCTTATCTCCATCTCCCCCTTACCCCACAGCCCCCTGAGCGTGGACCTGGAGCCTTACTACCAGACAGAGAATGAGGACGAGAGTCCCTTCATCTGCTCCCAGCCACGGGAGAACGGCATGCGGTCCTGCAGGAGCGTGCCCACGCTGCGTGGGGAAGGTGGTGGTGGCCTGCCCTGTGGTCTGGACTATGAAGCCTATAACAGTACCAGCAACACCACCTGTGTCAACTGGAACCAATACTATACCAACTGCTCTGCAGGCGAGCACAACCCCTTCAAAGGCGCCATCAACTTCGACAACATCGGCTATGCCTGGATCGCCATCTTCCAGGTGGGGCCACATGGGCCCTGGGATGTTGCCCAGAGCAGTCCCAGGACACAGCACAACCTGGGAGCGCTCATGCTCGGGGTTAGGGTGGTGACTAGGGCCTTGGTGGAGCAGACTGGAGGAGGCTTTAGCGGTCCCAGCCAGAGTCAGCTGTCTCTCTTGCCTTCTCAGGTCATCACTTTGGAGGGCTGGGTGGACATCATGTACTTTGTGATGGATGCTCATTCTTTCTACAACTTCATCTACTTCATTCTCCTCATCATCGTGAGTGACTCCTTCAGCCCTCATGGGGATGGGAGACCATGGGGACACAGGTGGAGACAGTGACTAGAGGGGAGGTTCTTAGCTCTTGAGTCCCATAGGGGCAGTGACACCTGCCGTGCTGTGGAAAGGGTACCAGGTGAGTCAGGAGAAATCCAAGATCAAGGCCAGACTCTACCACCTGCCACTGTTAGTACCTTTTGCAAGTCATCCTCTTTGAGGCCCCTTTCCCAATACAGGCTTCTGATTCTTCACCAAGAGAGTGGAGGGTTCTCAACCCGCAGTGTGCTATTATCACCTTCCCTAGCCGTGCTCAGAAATGGCTAAGTGTGGTTCTGACTTCTTGAGCTCTAGGGGAGCGCTGGTGACATTCTACTGGAAAAGGGAAAGAAACCCTGAAGTGTTTACAAGCAAAGAATTGAGCACCCCAGTCCCAATCAGTGTTAAGAAATGCTGTGAGATCTCTTATTCCTCACAGCTCTGAAATCCCAAGACTTTATGAAGGCAGAAGACAGGCCAAAGCAGCGTGTTTTAATTATTTTAATCACCACCAGTCATAGCAGATGCTTTTCATAGCTAGCACTTATAGCTGATATTTATTGAGCACTTACTGTGTGCCAGACACTGCTCTCTGCACTTCCTGAGGGCTGGGCGTTTCATCCTCACCATGATCTCGTTGCCACCTTTGTTTTTCAAACAAGGAAAATCCCTTCCCCTCATTTATCTGCCCCCACCAAGTCCTCGTCTAAACTGTGGATCAGTCTTGCCAGGGAGGGCTGTGGATGCTGATGTGGCTTTTCTTCTGTGAGACCACTTCAAGGACAGTATCCGCTGGCTTCTAAGTAAGAACCCAGAGCTCTAGAGGGTTGGCCCCTGGTCCAATATCATATAGGAGGTTAGAACTAAAGCTGAGATGTTAGCTCCAGGTCACAAACTCCAAATCTAGCCCTTTCATTTTCCCATGTCACCAAGAGGCCAATGCAGAGTCAGGTGGAGGGTCGGACACCGAGAGAAGGGGATTGAGATCATTCAGGACCCGGGAGACAAGCTTCAGAGAGGTGAGGACAGAATGGTGCTACCCCTGGAGAGAGAGAGACACCATAGGCTTTGAGAAAGGGCAATTCTCTAGGCTACCATAACTTTTCCTGGTGTGAAAGAATGACCAGGCTTGGGGCAAAGCTTAGCTGAGGACCTGTACCATCCCTGACCGTTACTACAAGGGTGAGGCAGGTGCTTCTGGCAAGCGGCTCATCTGATAAATTTTTGCCGTCCTCAAGCTTGCTTGGGTGGGGGAGGGGCAGACAGGGACATCAGGGGCCTAGTTTCCACCCTCCCACACACCTCCTGAAAATTCTTCCCAAACAGCTCTCTGGAATCACACTAGTGAAGCTAATTATCATAATTACTAGGACATGAGCTAGAGGGAGAAAAAAAAAGCCCGCTTTGTCACCACAAATATTTATTTCCATCATTCAGGCTTGTTGTCTAAACAATAGGTTACCCAGGGTCCTGGGGAAACTGAGGCATGGAGATGGGGACTGGAGAAGGATAGGCAAGTCAGAACGACTGTTTTGTTAGCCTGTAGGGTGCCCCTTTTCAGACGGGGATATTGATGTCATGTGGCTAACTCAATGTCATGAAGCAAGAATTTTAACAAGTGGGAGAATTATAAGTAAATCTCAAAGGGTTAATCCAAGTTGAAGGTTCTGTGTCCTCAGTATTGCATTCAGTTCTATAGCACTCTCTCCTAATAGAAAAAGGGGAGGTGTCTTAGAGTTTCCGTGCATACACATTTAAAAGCAGGGAACTGGGAGATAGCTGCAAAGTATGCTATCACCACCAGTAGCAACACCCTGAACTTCCATGGGGTTCCCTTTCAGCCTTACTCAACTTGGCATGTATTAGCTGGGTGACCTTGGGCAAATTTCTTGACTTCTCTGAGCTCCAGCTTCTTCACTATTCAGATGGAGGGTACCAAAGAGTCTGCTCCCAATATTATCATGATGACAAACTAGGATAAGGCCTGGACCACTGCAAACCCCATGCCTGGCCCACAGGGACTGCATGGGTTGGGTTGTGGGAGCTGGCGTTGAGATTCCCTTTTTTTCAGGACATCTCCTATTTCTGTCCCCACCCCTGCAGGTGGGCTCCTTCTTCATGATCAACCTGTGCCTGGTGGTGATTGCCACACAGTTCTCAGAGACCAAGCAGCGGGAAAGTCAGCTGATGCGGGAACAACGTGTACGGTTCCTGTCGAATGCTAGCACCCTGGCAAGCTTCTCCGAGCCAGGCAGCTGCTATGAGGAGCTCCTCAAGTACCTGGTGTACATCCTCCGTAAAGCAGTTCGCAGGCTGACCCAGGTCTTTAGGGCTGTAGGCGTGCGGGCTGGGTGGCTCAGCAGCCCAGTGGCCCGTGGCGGGCAGGAGCCCCAGTCCAGTGGCAGCTGCTCTCGCTCACACCGTCGTCTGTCTGTCCACCATCTGGTACACCACCACCACCATCATCACCACTACCACCTGGGTAATGGGACGCTCAGAGTTCCCCGGGCCAGCCCAGAGATCCAGGACAGGGATGCCAATGGGTCTCGCCGGCTCATGCTGCCACCACCCTCTACACCCACTCCCTCTGGGGACCCTCCGAGGGGTGCAGAGTCTGTACACAGCTTCTACCATGCTGATTGCCACTTGGAGCCAATCCGTTGCCAGGCACCCCCTCCTAGGTCCCCATCGGAAGCATCTGGCAGGACTGTGGGTAGTGGGAAGGTATACCCCACTGTGCATACCAACCCTCCACCAGAGATGCTGAAGGATAAGACACTAATGGAGGTGGCCTCCAGCCCTGGGCCCCCCACCCTCACCGGCCTCAACATCCCACCTGGGCCCTTCAACTCCATGCACAAGCTACTGGAGACACAGAGTACGGGTGAGAGCGTGGGTGCGTGTGTTGGGACCCCACAGTTGGAGGCTGGATAGTAATTTAGAAACTAGGCCAGGGCCTGGCTTCCAGCTTCTCATGGTGCCTTTTGTAACCCTGACACCTTCTACCAGTCCCATTACTTCTTTTGAGTCCTAATTGTTTCATCTGTTCAAATGGGAATTATGATTGCTGTATTTATTACTACCACATGGGAATAGCGAGAGCAGTCACACATGTGTACCTATCATGTGCCACACTCTATGCCCTTGGTGATAACATCTAACTACTGACGGGTTGGTAATAAGCTTTCATGGACCCTTGCTGTATGCATAAGAAAAAAAAAGGTGGCTAGGAGTGTTGGTGAGTGTGACTTCAAGACCGTCTGATTCTGCAGCCCACTCTGGGTCCTTTGTCCCAAGGCTCTGCTGGGAAACGATGTGTGACTGTGGCAGTCTGGTGCCTCACGAGGTGACTGCCTGGAAACAGAGAGACCCAGAGCAGGAGCAGCCAGCCTGTGGGCGGAACATCGGGTGGCCTGGGGGAGTGTGATGCTTGCCACTTGTGGGTGGGCTACCCATGCGGGCATAGCCTGGGGCCCATGTTTCAGGGAGGATGTGGGGACAGAAAGCCATGGGATAAATGAGCTGTCCCCTAGGGCCAGAAAGTGTCACCACAGAACACAGAGTGAAAGGTTCTTATGTTAGCTCTCCCATTGCCCTGCCTTGTGTTGTGGACCAGTCACATCTCACACACAGGCTTCTGCTTCCCCCTGTATAGTAGGTGGGATTGAGGCCATCACTACTGTGGGAGCTTACTGATGTCTTGTGGCATACAGACACATTCTGGAGAGGGACATGCCATTTTGTGCCTACTAGGGGTTAGGCCTTGAGCCAAGGACCTCCTCACACTTGCTTCAGCTGGCTGTCATTCTCTGAGGTGTCATTCAGTTCTCATATTCTGTGGCCAAAACGGGATTTAGATGAACAGGAATGCCTTGGGGGCATGTTCCTGTGTGCATTCAGAACAGAATCTGCCCCCCTTCTTTCAGGCACACAAGTACACTTACATATACCAGGGGCAGATTCTGTGTGTGTCTGTGTATATGAGGGTACCAGGGTCCGATTTACATGCATTTGGATATGGTGCTCTTTCCTGGTGTGTGGGTATGCACATATGTGTGTGGGTCTGGTATGTAAACACTGGATGACACGAATATGTTTGGGTACATGTGTTTGGTGTATATGTGTAATGTGATGTACAAATAGCATGTGCTCACTATACATGTGCAGAGTATGTGCGTACAGTATGTATGTATGTGTGTCTGGTATGTGTGGTGAGGAGTGTGCATGTGTGGGTGGGTCCCAAAGATCCCCTGGGAAATTCTACTCAGCACTGTGTAGGTGCAGGCCTACACTGCAGGGGAAGAGAGATGGTCTAGGCTCCTGGTAGAAATCTTCTAAGACATAGGATCTGCCCAGGACCACAAAGGACACGGTAGCTACCTCTCTACCTCAATCCTAGGGTCCTCAGAAGGGACCATTTGTACAGTGCTATTGACATTGGGATATTTTGTTATTCAGGAACACCCCATTCATTAAGTACCTAGCACATCCATCTCTGGAACCCCAGCATCCCTCCTGCAGAGTCTACATCCTTCTAGGGCAGGAGAGCTCCCTGTGAATGCCTTGTTGAGCCTCTGACACCTAATTTTTTTGTTCCAGGAGCCTGCCATAGCTCCTGCAAGATCTCCAGCCCTTGCTCCAGGGCAGACAGTGGAGCCTCTGGGCCCGACAGTTGCCCCTACTGTGCCCGGACGGGAGCAGGGGAGCTGGAGTGTGCCGACCATGAAAGGCCCGACTCAGACAATGAGGCTGTGTATGAGTTCACACAGGATGCTCAACACAGTGACCGCAGGGACCCCCACAGACGGCACCGGCGGCGACGGAGGAGCCTGGGTCCAGATGCAGAGCCTAGTTCCGTGCTGGCCTTCTGGAGGCTGATCTGCAACACATTCCGGAAGATTGTAGATAGCAAATACTTTGGCCGGGGAATTATGATCGCTATCCTGGTCAATACACTCAGCATGGGCATCGAGTACCATGAACAGGTAGGGATGCAGCCCAGGCTGCCTCCAGACAACTGCGTCTTCCCTAGGCTTGGTTTCTCTTTGTGTTGGAGTGGCTGGGAGAAGGGGATGGAGTGATGAAGCAATGGGTAGGGTCTCGAGGGTGAGCTCGACTGAATGTCACAGGCTTCCCGAATATGGAGGTTGCCCAGGCACACGAAGGTATGTTCTGTCTGGGAAGGCTTCTCAGAAAAGGGAGGCTTTATGTGCCTAAATAATGAGAACATGTGGCGACAAGCCACCAGAAAAGACTTGAGTCTTGGGAGAAGGCAAGGGCAGGAAGAGGATATGTTATCTCAGGGAGCAGAGGGTGATTGACAAGCAGGAGGGCCATGAAGGTAGAAGTGGGGGATTGGCAGTGTTGAGTAGCCCTGCCTGGGAGAATATCAGGGAGCAGCAGCAAGGCAGTTTTGGGGGCATTACTGTGAACTGGGGTGCTCTGGGCACATAACAGTGCCCAGAATGGCCAGGCGGCTTGAAAGCAGTGGGTTTGAGGAGCTGCTCCAAGGAGCAGGGTGTTTAGTCAGGAGAAGAGGAGGCTCAGCAGGGACGGTGAGCTGTCTTCAAATATGTGGAGGACTTTCATGTAGAAGAGGGAAGCTTGTTCCATGGATCAACAGCTACCAGCTACAGGATCTGGGCTGAGAGAGGAAGCTACCTCCAAACTGTACATTTGGAATGTGTGGACAAATTTGTGGGAAGGGCAGACCCCACTGACCTGCACACATATGCTGGGTCACCTGAAGAGGCTGCCCAGTAGTGCTAGGTGTAGGTCCTTCTGTGTTTCTGTCTCTTACACTGTTCTTCTGGGAGCTCTTGCCATCCTGAGGTAGCAGGGAGGGAACTGGCCACCAGAACCTCACCTTTCCTGGTTTGGAACTGAGCATGTGCACCCCTCATTCCAGTTCCCCCGTGCTGAGACAGAGGCATTGAGAGCTGTGACAGTCTACATGACAGAGGAAAAGTGTCAACCAGTAGGGGCTGAGCTAGGGTGTGTGAAGAAGCAAAACGTTCACTTTCCAGAGGACTCTGAACCCCTGTACCCTCGCTCCACCAACCTCTGCCCTGGAAATGTCATGAGCATTTGGCTCTTGCTTGAACTGCCTTGTCTGGCCAGGCGCACCCCTCATTTATCACATCCCATTGGCTCCATTCTCTCTTGCTTGAACAACCAGTATGGAGCAGCTGTGCCATGCACTGTTCTTCCCCAGTGTCAGCAAGGTGTGTGTGTGTGTAGGGGGGGCACCACACACCGGCTGCAATGCCAGCAGGTGGGCATGCATGGCACTGGGTGGGCATGTTGTGTCTGGGGCGTGGGCATGTATGCACATGCCGGCTCTGCCAGCCTCCCGCGGAGAGGTACTCCACTCTGCCAGGTGGCTGGGGGAGGGTGGGGACAGAATTTTCTCCTGTGACCCAAGAGATGGTAACCCCTAACCTCTACCACATTGGATTCCCTAGCCTGAATTGCCACCTCCTCTACTGCGCTCAGTGCTAGTTTGGGCTAAGTCCCTCTCTCCTAAGAGAGCACATTTTTGGTGCTCTCCCCTCCCCCACCCCAGGGGAAGGGGGTGCATCCCGCAGTCCCTGTCCAGCCAGATGCTGTTGGTGGAAAGCTTTGATTGCACTGGGAAGAAGCTGAGTCAGACAGGCTGAAGGCAGATGAAGCTACAGCAAGAGAGCTTTCAGTTAGATGTCAAGAAGTATGTCCCCTTTGGAAAGGAAAGAAAAGCCATTAGTTGAAGTGCTTCCAGCATCTCCTTACCCACGTTCCTGAGGAAAGAGGAGGCAGCATTAGCTCCCCCTTAGCCCTCAGTAATAGGAAACCCTCATTCTGAGCTAGCAGCATCTGCTGTAGGGATAAGTTTGTCCTAGTACTTGGTTGCTGAAGGCCCCTGGGGGTGAATGGGAATCCCCAGAAGGCTGGGCAGGTGACTGGTTGCCACCTGGCAAGCTCAAGGGGTAGGGAGGGTGTCATAAAACCCCAGAAGCTGCCATGGTTCTGTGGTTGCAGGCACTGTGGTGTGAATGTCCCACCATCTGGGCCCCTGAGCTGGCTGAAGCGGGTGCTGGGAAGGAGAGTGAGAAAGTATTCAGGGATGAGAGGGCAGAGTCACTTAGAGGGGAGACAGGAATGGGCTGATGCATATAGGGCAAGATGGAGACCCAGAGAGAAGGGAACAGAAAAGACAGAGACAGAGATGGGGAAGGAGAGACAGAGACACAGGGGGTGAGAGGCAGAGATAGACAGAGCTTTAGGGAGACAGATGAAGACAGAAACAGAGGCCCAGATGCAAAGGAGGACAGGGAAGGGGCAGGGAGGATGAGCACAGACCTCAGATGGAGCTAACTGCAGGGGAAGTGGAGCTGATTGGAAGGAGGGCACCGCAGATGCTGCTGCTGCTGCTGCTGCTGCTGCTGCTGCTGTGGAGCCTCTCAGGCCCCAGGCTCCTGCTTTCCCTGTGGGGCCCTTAATAAAGTGATTGCAGCCATCCATTCTGGTGTTGATCAGCTTGAGGAGCCCTGGAGAAGAGGCTGGAGAGTGCAGCCCCAGGCCTCTGTCCCTGTCCAGGTGCTGTCTTCTCACACTGCCATCTGCTTTGCTTATTGTTCAGCATTGTTGCTGGAGATAGTGCCTGTCCCCTCCACCTATCTCTTAACGAGGGACCTTCATTTTGCTATACCCCCAGACTCTCAAGGCTGGGACCATGTTCACCTCGCCACTCTTTTCTGACTCCCTTAACCACTAGCCAGCATATTTGGTTTGTCCAGAAAGATCAATGAGAGGGACAAAGAAACAGAACACTAAGAAGCACTCAGCAAGAAAAATGATACTGTGACTGTAGGATGAGCTAAGGTGTGTGTCTCACCACCAGGGGGCAGTACAGGGAGTCCAGAATGGTGAATTACCCATCCACCCATCATCCCCTCATCCATCCATCCATCCATCCATCCATCCATCCATCCATCCACCCACCTACCCATCCGTCCATCCATCCATCCATCCACCTATCCATCCATCCATCCATCCATCCATCCATCCATCCATCCATCCATCCACCTACCTATTCATCCATCCATCCATCTGTCCTTCCACCCACCTATCCATACATCCATCCATCCATCCACCTACCTATTCATCCATCCATCCATCCACCTACCTATCCATCCATCCATCCACCCACATACCTTGCAACTATCCATTCGACACTCATATCCTTTGTGTCAGAGTTGGGTTTACACAGTAGTGCTGATAAATGTTTAACAAGTAGCCCTCAATAAGACAAAATAAGATGTTGGCCATCTCAGCTACTCAAGAGGCTGAAGCAGGAAGATTAAAAGTTCAAGGCCAGCCTGGAAATTTTACTGAGATTCTGTATCAAAAAATTTTAAAATATTTACTTATTTTATTTTATGTATATGTATGAGGTTGAGTGGATGTTTGTGCACTATGTATGTACAGGAGCTCATGGAGGTCAGAAGAGGTGTCAGATCCTCTTGGAACTGGAGTTACAGACAATTTTGAGCTGCCGTGTGGGTGCTGGGAACCAAACCTGTGTCTTTGCAAGAACAGTAAGTGTTCTTAAGTGCTGAGCTGTCTCTCTAGTCTTCAAAAAATAAATTTTTTTAAAGTAAAGGAGAACTGAGAATATAGCTCCAGAGTAGAGTGCTTGCTTAACATGCCCTAGACCCTAGGTTCAAACTCTAGTACTATAGAAATGAACGAGCCCAACCTAGTTTGTAAGTTTCTGTGGTGTAAATGGTGCCAACATAGCCAAGTCACTGGATCCAGAGTTGGGAAGGGATGGACTCTCAGCTTAGTCTGAAGGGCAGACAGGGTGCAGTCATCTAAAGATGCAACAAGGGGGAGGGCCAGAGGTACCAGACACTAAAACCTAAATGCTGATATTCAGAGTGAGTGGGCACTGGATATGGGCTGGATGAACAAGCAGCAAGAGGTTAAGTTGGGAAAAATTCAAGCCAGATCCTGAGAGGCACAGGAAGGAGTGTTTGGCTTGTGTTGATAGGTTCTTAGCAAAGTTGTTTTTTTTTTTTTTTTTTTAAGTAGGTCATATGACCAGGTTTGTGTTTTATCAAAAGCTTGCTGGAAGTCATGATGGAGTAAAGATGAATGAGACAGGAAGGGTTGCTGTAGTGGTCCATGCTCTCTTTTTGTTCCTGGAGACAGAAAGGAAGGGGCTGGGAAGAGCCCACAGGTAGCTGAATCTTCAGACTCAGAACCGAGTAGCTATTAGGAAAGGGGAGATCAAGGATGACTCCAGGCTTCCAGGGGGAGCAGAGGCTTGAGAAAATGTATCTGGGGGCCACTCTTATCTTTCTGAAAGAAAGCGGCCCTGTGCCCTTGTTTTCCACTTGAGGCCTCTCTATGAGTTGGGGCCTTGTATTCACAGGCTAATTGCGCCTTCTTTGTTGTGAGTCCCAATAAGGGCAGGTGCTAATATCTTGTTTGAGAAGCAAGATGGCAGCATATAGGGCTGGGGAATCTGAAGAAGAGCAGAGAGAGTCTGGGGTAGCCTGGGCCAAGAGAGGACAGGATAGGGACAATTCTGTTTGTCACTAGTGTCTGGACCCATCCTGTCACTGCAGATATATGTCCAGAGAAGGATTCTATTTATAGATGATGGAGGTTGGTTCACAGTGACAGAAATGAGGCTGAGATGGGGGTGGGGTCCACATGTGGTACTCCTGGACTCTTGAAGGGGGTCACAGGCTCCTTCTTGGCTTTGTTAAAAGCTAGGGAACAGTCTCTCTTCAGACACAAACATGCCACATAGATAGTTCAAATGTGGCATTTGAGGGCAAGGCTTCATGGATGTCTTCCACCAGAGCTTGGCCCTTGGTCACCAGATAGTGGGTCAGGGGCTGTCGGTCTAGCAAGACTTTGGGTGACAATTCTATGATGACTGACATGGCCCCATATTTCCAAGGGGCCTTGGATGCGGGGAGTAAAAAGGGTACCATTTTGGAACTACTAGGCTGAGGGGTGCTTGTGTCCTTTCAGGCATCCCCCAGCTCCCGGCCTCCACAGTTCCACATGGGGCGCACCTCTTGGGCAGAGCCCGCTGGGAGAATTCTAGAATGTCAGAGGGTGAGGGCAAAACCAGAGAGCACCCAGACAGTGTATGTCCTTGTTCTGTTTCAATGGTAAATCACACCCAGTGTCAGGAGCTTGACTCCAGGGGACAAAGGAGAAGGTACTCACACCTCCACAACAGGTAAAGGGAGTTAGTTATTAGAAAGGGCAAGATTTGAGGCCATCTAGCAGCCTGGCTTGGAAATGTACTGGGTTGGCATAGGGGCACAAAGTGAACAAGGCAGGAATGACAGGGATATGAGAAGGATTCTGAAGGAGCCTGAGTCCCTGGTTGGTACAGGCCCGGTGGGGGAGGGACAAGGACGTCGTTTCTGTCACTCAGATGACAGGCAATGAGATCCTCATGTCAAGGGAACTGATGAAAAGAACAGGACTGCGGTCCTACTGGCAGGGTCTTCAGCCCTGGCACCTGGCTGTCGGGGCGGACAAAGGGCAACACGACTCCCAGATAACTCTGAGGTTCCAAGACAGAATCCCCAGGCACAGTGAAGTGGGAGAGGGGGAAGGAGCAGGTTCGCAGAGGAGGCCGAAGGGTTTGTTTTGGATGTGTTGAGTTTGAGATGGCTGTGAGCCATGCTGAGAGGGATATCAGGCAGGCGCTGGCTGTCTAGATGAGGAGCCAGCAACTTGGAGGGTGCTTGTTTAGTGTCCTCTACACTCCAGTGACAGCTGGAGGGTGGGGCGGGTGAGGTGATGGTGGAGGGAGAGCATCAAGGGGAGGCAGTAGGCCTAGAATGAACTCTGTAGAATGTTGCCTGAGAAGAGCTGGAGAGACAGGAAATGGCTGCATAAGGGCAGGGAGGCTAGGTGCAGGGCAGTAGGGGTCAGTCCTGGCTGGATGTTGCAAAGACAATTAGTATCAGAAGGCCTGGAAAGATCCTTGAGAGGTGGGTCCAGGGCTCATAGGTAAAGGACAACTGGTGTAAGGGATCCTAGCACAGGTAGAGAAGGAAGGAAGACAAAGGTGTAGGAAGGAACCGAAGGGTGGCCAAGTTTGGGACCGAAATGAAGATCCACACGGGAACAGGAAACAGGGAACACAACCTTGGGGCTGCCCGGCAGGCATGGACTGCTTGGTCAGCCTTGTTCACGACTACTCAGCAACCGGAGATACAGCAGAGAGGCAGGGACACAGGGACTCCCCCGAACCAGGGACCTTTCCAGCAGGAGCCCTATGAAGACAGTAGCATGAGTGGTCCTCAGTAGCCTGCCATTGGCTCCAAGCCAGAGGTGGACAAGAACAGAGCAGAACAGAGCTTCCCCTCCCTCCCTCCCTCGTTCCTTTCTTTCCTCTTCCCCTTCCTTTTTCCCTTCTTTTTGAGAGCCTCACTATGTAGCCCAGGCTGGACTAGACTCACTGTATAGCTCAGGCTGGCCTCAAACTTGTGGCGATATTCCTGCCTCAACCTCTTGAGTGTTGGGGATCAAACCTAGGCTCCACACTTGCTAGGCAAGCACCATAGATATTTGGTCCCCATCCCACACCCCCACCTTTTTTTTTTTTCTTTCTTTTTTCCTTTTTTTGGTGAAAGATGGGTTATCTTGTAGCCTGGGCTGGCTTAGAACTCAAAATATAGCTGAGAACAACCTTGAACTCTTTATCCCTCTTCCTCCTGAGTACTGAGATTACAGACATGGGCCAACATGCCAAGCTCGAGGCTCCAGAATTTTAAGTGGCAGGGGCCTGGGTTGGCTGTCTTGGAGCTGAGCCGGCACTGGCAGAGCTATGCCTACCTGGCTTGTATTTACTTGGGAAACTTCTAGTAGCGGAGAGATGGTGGAGGAGATAAGGCTAGCTGCTGGCTCCACCCCTAGTTAGGGGAGCACAGGGGAAAATAAAATGAGGGTGCTGGGGGGGGTGAGGTATGCAGAGAGGTGATATCAGAGAGCCTGAGAAGGGAGGGGCAAAGCCATAATCCTTATGTGGCCTGTGAGATTGCTTAGGAATTCCTTGCCACCCTACCATCCCCCTGACTTCTCACATTCTGGAATACTTGCCTCCTCCTGACTCAGGCACCCTCATCTATACCTGCAGCCTGCTTAGACCCCAGCTCCTGAGAGCATGAATTGGGAACAGCAAAAGCAGGGTTGAGGTTCATTGAAGAGTCCCAATTGGTGAGCAGAATCCTTTTGGATTGGAGGAGCTGCAAGGTGCTCAGGCAATGGACTGGGTGTGGGGTAGACAGAGCTGGAGTGACTTGACCCAGCCTCTTAGCTCTGTTCAGCTTCTCCACCTTTCCCTGGGAAAGGCACATCACTGTCTGTCAGAACCAGCTCTCCAGCCTCCTGCCGGGACAGCTGCAGTATCTCCTAATTGGTCTTCATCTCCCCTCCAAGCCATCTGCATGATGCCACCACTGCAGCCAGATTAATCTTCTTAATATGCAGCCTTGCCCATATCCTCCCTCCCTTCAGAAGCATCAGTTGTGGGCCAAGACTGGTCCAGCTTCAGTTGCGGGGGTGGGGGTGGGAGGAGGGGAGGCCACTCTCCCCGTGGACCCTACAGCCTCATCCTTTCTCACTCACTACATTTTGGGTCTTGAGTATGATCTCCCCACCCACCCAACCACATACACATTCCCTCCTCTGCCCCTTGTGCTTCAGCTGCACCCAGGTGGGGTTGTTTTCCATGGTTGTTTTCTTGGGCCACCTATCCTGGCCCACTGACTTAAGCTGACTTGGAGCTCCATGTTGCTCCTAGTTTTTTCTCTTGCCGAGCTGTAGCTTGCAGATGGACTGTCTTGTCACATTTTGAGGGGGGTGCTCCCACTGTCTGCACCCACAGGGCCACCTGAGCCTGGGCCTCAGCTTCGAATCTTCGCAGGCTCGAACTCACCTGTTCTGCAGAGTGGCCCTCATCACAAGGTGGTGGCTCTCTGAATAACACAAGAGGTTCCAGGAGTTCGAAGCTGCTGAGGGACTTGCCCAAGGTCACACAGGTAGAAAGGTTAAGAGCTGGCAGGTCTACTGCCCTCAGGTTCAGTCTCACTTTTATAACAAGAGTTCTGTCCACAGAAGGCCACTTTAAAGTCAAGGCAGGTGTTACAGTAGCAAGCAGCTGACCGAGGGTTGTAATTGCCACGTAGTGATGACCAAGAGGAAGGCATGTTGGGAGATGGGGAAGGAAGGACTGCAGCCAGGGTCAGCACAGAGCAGAGGTCTGGGCCTCAGGCGCAATAGCTCAGGCTACCAGCTGCCTCTTACACATGGACCCCCTGGGCCCTGACATCTGGGAATGGCAGTGAGTACCCAGCCAGAGACCTGAGGAAGGGGGTCTGAGGCCAGGAACTCAATGAGGGAAGTCTGAAACCTGCCACACGGGTTGTGTGTGTTCTGTGTGGGCTTTTCTCTCAGAGTATGGTAGGTGTTGTGAGAAGTGTTCTCAAAGCCTGCTCCAAAGAAGCCATGAGACCTCCATCAAGTTCCCACACCTCTCCAAGCCTCAGTTTCTCCAGGCCATCTCATGTCCCTCTATCCCTTGTTTGGTTGCGAGTAGAGAGGAAATGAACTCTGGGAGGTCGTTAGTCCACTGGCACAGTGCTGGGTTCTAGCAGAATGTGACTCCACCTCTGCCCCTTTGAGTGGTCAGAATTGCAGCTGCAGTCCCTGGGGCAACCTTGTTACTAAGATTGTGTCTGTGTGCTCTTCTGTGTTGGCAAAACATTCTCAGCCTCCGATTTAGTAACTTGGACAGACCTGGCTCTCTAGGGAAGAAAGGATTTTTCTTCTTCTTCTTCTTCTTCTTCTTCTTCTTCTTCTTCTTCTTCTTCCTCCTCCTCCTCCTCCTCCTCCTCCTCCTCCTCCTCCTCCTCCTCCTCCTCCTCCTCCTCTTATCCTTTTCTTCTTCTTCTTCCATGGATCACCAGGAGAAAGAATATTGGGTTCTGGGAGAAAGAGAAGCCTGGCTCTTACATGTGTTCAGGAGAGTGGCGAGGCAAAGCACCTGGTCCACAGTCTACCTGTAAGAGGTACCCTAGCTTCTCCAAAGCTGCTTGGCAGACTGGGGTGGGGTCTTCAGTCATTGCTGGCACTCCCTCTGACAGAGATTAATGGTACAGCCCCCCAGGGCTCCCCTATACCTGCCTTCTCATTGAACCCTTTTCTATGTACTAATAAGCTGTGTTTCTACGTGCCCCCAGGCTATTGACACAGATTGTCTAGGGCTCCAAGGATGGCATCCAGGCTGGATAAAACCTATGTATACACAGCTGCTGTCCTGTTAGGGACCGCTGTTGGATCAAGCCCATATCAATGATATGGTGCTGGCAGGGCATGGTGATCCAGCACTGAAGAGACTGAGGCTGGAGTTTTGTGAGTTCAAGGCCAACCTGGACTGGGCTACATAGGGAGACACCTCTGTACCGAACTTTTAAGTTATTATTTATTCTTATTTATTACTAAATTCACTTATAACAAACACCAGCAATTTCT